>JAFEMH010007686.1:0-79757 GCA_022495995.1 Adenophora triphylla var. japonica
GGAGTTTATTTAGAGTGATTTGCAGGAGTCTTTCGTGGAAAGAAACCAACAAATTGTGTGTGTTGTGTGTTTTCGATTAGGAATCGGGGACCTCTGAAATACTGAAAGCCATCAAGTATTTATAGGGTTTTTAAGAGGTAAAGGTGGAGAGGGAAACCACCCTAGGAAGATTCCTGAACTCAAATGCTATTGGAGAATCGGATTGGATGAGATTTATCAAGAAAAGAGGTTGAAACGGAGAAGGAAAGTGATTCTGCACATCCTGCAGAAGGGTTGTCTCGCGCGAGACACGTAACTAGTCAATTGACTATTCTGTCCTCTTCAGTTATTCCGTTAGTCAGTTAGGTCCAAAACTAACGAGGTTAGTTAGAAACTTAATGAAACATGACGAAATTAATATGCTTTCATCAAAACACAAAAGAGAGACGAAGAGTAGTGTAATCATGTAATTATTGGTTCAGAATGGGGTGTCTACAACTGCATGAATAAAAAGCAAAGATTAGGGCTCATCACGGTAAGAGGCTATCAAAAGAATGACGACCAAGTGTGAAATAAATGTTACCTCATAATGAATCAGGCCGGACCTGTCACTAAATTCTTCGGCAGTTACCCCCCTTTCTGTAAGCTTGGTCAGCAAATCTTTATCTGCAGCTCGCCTAATGACGACTTGACCCAATCCCATCTCGGGATATTGGCGACATAAGCTATTCACCCCAGTGAGTGGGGTGACATCACTTAGCCTTTCCACCTGAGATCGAACAAACTCTTGGCTTGCAGCATGGGGAGCTGGTGGAGGTAGGTGGCTCACAGAAGCACCTTTACCCTTCTCAGCCCGTGACCTCTTCTTGGTGGAAAAAGCGAGAGTATCATCGTCATCTTCATCTTCTTCATCAATCAGAACAAAATCCTTAGCAGTTTCTTGAAATGGGCTGGACCTTGATTGTTATTGGAGAGGGATGGAGCCCGATGCTCGCTCTGAGGACATATTGACCTCCTCTCCTGTAGGCACTGAATGAGCTTCATCTACAACATCTATTGGCTCGACGGGACCTGACCCGTCAATTGGGACCATTTCTACTCCAACCTTGGGAAGCAGAGCATTCCTGTCCGTGGCTTCTTTCTCACGATTAGCTCGAGAATTGGCATCCCCGTGATCCCTCTTGGTCTTTTTCTTCTGAGCCACATCCATTAGGTGATTCATGTTTGCTTCTTGCTCTGGGGTAAGAACTGCTCAAATAAAAAGAAGGGTTAGTTTGAGGCGTTCAGTAAAAAAGAATTGACGAGTAAAATATGTACGAGTTAAAGTAAGAAATATGCGAGCAAAGAATGGGCGAGCCAAGTAAAAAAGGGCAAGCAAGCACTTACCCCCATCATGATCCACATTCAGTCTGCAGTAATTTGGAGTCCTCTTACATTTGTGACATTGACTCTCGAATCTAAACTTATCTCCCTCATAGGTGACCCAGCCAGGGTACCTAAGGCTACGAACTATGGGGACCAGGGGAGCTAACTGTTCATTCCCAAGCATCATTCCAGCTTGGACGAATTAATCTTTATTCGACCCCAAGGTCTCCCAATTAATGGTGATCCTATTAGCTACCCTAACCAATCTTTTATACAAGTCATCATGCCAGTCGGGGACCCAGTACTCATCCATGGTTAGTTTTCTCATTTCATCAGAAGGTAAGGGAAATTCCCAGCCATTTCGGCTTTCAACCAAGATCAGGTGCGAGTTCCAGCCAGTTACTTTTTCAGGTAAATTGATGAACAATTTGGGGGCTTTAGATCGAGCTGGGGTGCTAATACCTAAGGTTCTTTTGTCTATAACAATTTTGAAGAACTCCCTAAACACCTTCATGTAAGGCTCGTACTCGACGAACCTGCACACCATGGCGAAGCACACCAAGACTCTAACGGTATTCGCCCCTAACTGCATGTGGACTGCATCCATACACTCCAGAAACTCACAAATAAATGGGTCAAGTGGGAGACGTATCCTGACCTCGAACTGGCCATAAAAGAAGGCTACTTTTGAAGGATTCAAGGCCCAGTATGACCACGCTTTTGCTTTCCTCTTCTTGGTGGTAAAATGGGTAAGGCAGAACTCGTCCCTGTTGATCTCACAGAAACTGTACAGAATATCGAGCCTCGACTGAGCAGTGTTCTTTCCCCCAGTTGGTTTTGGAGGCACGTATCTGTAAGTACCCAAATCTGGCTCATGCCTTCCGGTTAATTTCCCCGGCAATTCCGGTAAATTTTCCGGTAATTTCCCAGACTTTTCTAGAGTTCCGGAACAATTCTGGAATTGTTCCAAACCTCTTAAGGGCTGAAGGGAAGGCTTAGTAATTAAGAAACACGTTTTTCTTAATTAAAAAAAGCTTCTAGAATTTCCACCTTGCATGATTCTAGAAACATGCTGAGTCATTGTGGATAATGCCGCACGGCTGCATTAGGAGGAGACTCCTAGCCGCACGGCTTCATTAGTCTTATCCAGACTGCCTATAAATAGAGCCCTCCTCTTCCCATTTTAGCAAGACGAAAAACACACACCATACTCCATACTCAGCTTCACAATACACCCAAAACACTGTTGGAAATCCAAGAGGTTGAAGAAGAAAGCCAAGAAGCCACCTCCCTCCTCCTTGAAGATCCCAAAGTTGGTCCTTCCACCTAGCTCAACCCAAGGAGAAGAGGCCACCACCATTGGTAACCTCTCACTCCCTTAACCTTGCATTTTACTTGCTCTATGTGATTTAAATTGCTCATTGCATTCATATATTGTCATTTTCTTGCTTGGGACTTGGTAGTTATCATTAAAGATCATATCTTTATCATACCCCCCCTTCCCCCTTTGCATGAATTAAGCATCACTTGCTATTAAAAATGTAATCTTTGAATCAAAGGTGCATCCTTTGCACCTTAAAAACCCCTTCTTACAATAAAAATATCATCTTTATGCATCCTTTGTTCATAAAAATGCAATCTTTACGTTCAAAATGCATCCTTTGCATAAAAATCATGTCTTTACATAAAAGTGCATCCTTTGCATATTAAGTATCAATTTCTTCATAAAAATGCATCCTTTGCATAAAGATCACTTCTTTAAACCAAAAAGCATCCTTTGCAACCCAAAAATGTCATCTTTTCACTAAAAATGTCATTTTCACATGCATTCCCCCATGTCCCCATTAGCAACCTTGGAACGGACCGGTGTAAATATTCTATCTTTACATCGTTTCTTCCATTAAATGTGCCATAATCTCTTTAGAAAGGGATAAACTTGAACCCGATATCTCCGATTATCACTTAAGACGAGCATGAAGCATCCATATAAGATCGATCGTCTTAAGGTATAGGATTGATGGGCTAAGGACATTCCTTCCTAAAGAACCTCATTTTGGACCATAAAAGAGAGTCTCTCTCTCGATCACGCAAGTCCCGAGGTTAAAAAGCGATGATCACAAGTCCAAGATGAGGACGGGATCAAAATCCCGAATACATAAAATCCAAGAAATCCCGAGCGACAACCAATAAATGGTTTGTACGTCCGGAAGACAACTTGGGACATTCCCTCCCCTTTTATTCAAACACATGCACACAAGAAAGCACGCAAGCAAGCAAGATAAACGGAATCTAGGGAGACTTGCTACGGCAAGGCACCTTGGGTGAACGACGATCCGTTCTTCCCAAGGGGTAACTTAACCTCCGAACCCATAAATCCTTTTTTCAAAGTTTTGAGGAAATCAAAATGGCGTGGCGACTCCGTTTTTCAAATTAAACCGGATGTCTTCAAACTCGCGTGAATCCACAAAATTTGGGCACACATTCACAGTTTGGCGACTCCGCTGGGGAGATCCCAATGGAGAAAAGCTTTCATTTTTAAAAATAAACGATACCTGGTATATAGGTGGAAACCACTAACCTTCCTGTATCGCTCCCTAACCCGGGGCTTGGGATAAACGGTGGTCTAACAATCCCACGTACCGGTATCACTTTTTTTTTGAAAAAAAAAAAGTAAAAGAAAGCTTTTCCCTTTGAGCGGGTTAGACTCCCATCGCGGATTCCGTTTATTTTGCTTGCTTTCTTTGCCTTGCATTGCATCATTTGCATCTTGGGATTTGTGCATACTTTGAACGGGAAACAACCCAAAATAGCAAAGGAGTGGAACCTGGAAAATTGATCCATGCAGTCGTACGGCTCAATTCTCCTTGGATTCCGATCGGGCGGCCTCAGTGGCAATTCCACCAGGAAAAATTGAGGTTAATACGCGGCCTTGGCGGCTTGGGGCTATTCGGTTCAAGGCGGCGGGGCTCCCGAGAAAATTTACGTGCTTAAGCATTTGCATTTTCCCCGTCCCAAAATCATTCCTTTAAAACACATTTATGAAAATTTATGTTTTAACTCAAAAAGGAACATTTTTAGGAGACCGCACACTACGCGCACCTTATATATCCTGTACACTTTGCACGCACGTCCCTTTAAACCCGGGATGGTTTATCGGTGCGATCCACGGACAGACCTTACGATGCTCCCGGGCGCGCACGGAATCATCCCAAACTCCCCATGGCAGCCAGTGTCGACCAATGCACAGTCCGTGTCACACGTTTCAAAAAACCGTGACTTTTTTTGGTTGGTTTTTGGTCTAGTCCGTGTCATATAGCCCAGTTGCATATCCCCGTAAAGGTCAAGCCTTAGTCCATAACGGAAGTCAAGGTCCTTCGCACAAGCGAAACTCTGCCAAAATTCCGACAAGGAAAAATTGGTAGAACCTTGACTCCGACATTGACTTTGACCTTGACCTGCACGGAATGCGTAAGAGTCGAGACCAAGTCTTTGCCAAAAAATCCAAAGATCTTTCGCTCAAGCGAAGCTCTGCCAAAATTCCGACAAGGAAAAATTGGCAAGATCTTGACCCGGCATTGACTTCGATTTTGACTCACGCACGGCATATGCAACGAAGTTCAATGTGACCTTTGTGTCATCAGGCTTTTACCGCCCGACCCATGCCTATTATCTTCTCGGACATTACCGAAAAGTCAAAACGTCAATCGCGCCAGCGAAATTCTGCCGAAATTCTATCAAGACTGAAAGACGAGACTTTCTCGGTATTGCCTTGACTATAATTCACATTGCTCGTGCGTTAAAAGTTCCTATGACCCGCTAGCCCCGTTCGGAGCATTCTTCTCTCTCGGTCGGTGGGATCCGCGTGCCTATAGGACCCTCGCCCGGGCTGTCCACCACAGGAGGTCGAAATACGGGTGGAATACGAGGGGCTTATAGACGTAGTGACGGAACCCAGCGATCCGGGATCTAGAGTAGTTGCGAAAAGAAGGGCAAATCCCTTTTCCAACCAAATAGAAATTAATAAAAGACAACTGTTTTAAGTAAATGGAAGATTCCTAATTTGCATATTGCTTGAGCCTTGGCTAAACACCTACCCCGAGTCTAAACCTCTCCTATCCCTTTCCCTTGCGAGAAAGAAGTGGGTGAGAACACCGGGTCGGCGACTTGTTAGCGCGAGAATTCTCGAGCAGGTTCGCGAGAATCCTCGGTTTTATCGGTCGAGAGAGTCGAGAATGGCCGATTCGACGAGAGAACGATCTTGGTTTGGGTAACCGAGATGACTAGGGAAGAAGAGCTAGCCTATGACCAATGCCCTCCTCCGATCACATATGATCCATTGCCAAAAGCTGTCCCTTTTCGGTCTTTCCCAATATCCCAAGCCGTCGGGGTCCCGACACCCTCTCCTCCTCGAGATAAGACCTAGCTTCGCCACGGCTATCCCGGTCACGCGGCCTCTGCATTACCCAGTGGGACTTTTTCCCTCCTCTCGGCTGAGCCAAATCTCCCTACCGTAGAATCCCGGTACCGGCTGACCTTTCTAACTTTGTCAACGCACGTGAATTTGCCTATCTCCCGGAGACGGTGGTAGTGAAGAATCGATCGGAAATGAGAACGAGGAATGGATGGATTTACGGCGATGATGACGGTTCGGTAGAAGGAATGAACTTGGAGTCGACCAAAGTGAAATTTGGAGAACAAGATGAAGTAGAAAACCACGGACCTGGAATAGGGGATGGTATCACTTCAAAATGTGCTGTAGCTTGTGTGAAGGTTCGGAAGGGAAAAAGGATGCGAGCTCGAGATGAGGCGGCATACGAATTCTACATCTAGAGTTCAATACTCCTTACAAAGACTTGGTCGGTGAATGGAGGGACTTAATTGAAGCTTTAGGCGAAAGAGGGAAGTGGGCTCCGCCGCCGATCTAGAACATGTAAGCGTCGTTGAAGCTAAACCCCCGTCGGGAAGAGTAGACTCCATTGCGGTGCTTGAGAATCACCCACGAGACCTTGTACGAAGAAGAGTGTATGGATGCCTTGGAAAGAGTCCTAAAATTTGAAGCGACCCGGTCCCCTTTATATCCTATGATGATAGCGATGTTTTCTTAGTAATTCCCAAGTCGAGAGGAAGAATCCAAGATACCTCTTATATGGCGTCAAGTATCCCGACTGCATTTGCCCTCATTGGTCATCGAGTCAAGATGAGAGTTCTCACGAGAGTTCTTGTAGTGATGCAGGAAGACACGGTCGAAGTGCCGGAGGAACGGTAGAGGAGTGGTTAGCCCGAAGCCGAAAAGCCCGAGAGAACCTTCCCAGACGGTAAAGAACGGGAACCCGCCATGAGGTTTGACCCCGCGAAATCCTTCTCGATGATGGAATTTCCCACTTCGAAAAATGCTTGGCCAATGTTAAAGATGCCGTCGGAAAACTAACCCCTAGAGAAAGGAGGGACATGCTTGACGGTGATGAGGAATGTGATCCCACTCTGTTGAAAAAGTTGCTAGGTCCGGATGAGGAAGCCATTCACCGAGACTCCAAACTACTGAAGGTGATAATTCTGTTGCATGTTGACCTTGAAAAGCTTGAAAGAGGCTGTGAAGGCTTTAAATGAGGAGGGTGAAGTTGAAACCCGGTATTTGTTGAGCCAATTAAGGAGTCGAACTCGAGAAAAAGTCGAAAGCCGGTAACACGGAATCAGATTCGGGAAGCCGCCTATGCCTCCGGCGGTGCGGTTAATCGGATTAACCGGCGAGAGTTGGCCATACGCCGGCAAGAGCCCGCCTCTCACTTTGAAAGAGGCGACGAGAATCCTCCGGTAGGAATGATGATCCGAGAGAAGTCTAATGTCTATGTGATGACTCGTTAGGACGGATGAGTGTTGAACGGCCTAAGGGTGATAAAAGAAATGCCGTCTACGAGGCGAAAACGAGACAAAAGACCCTATAAACCGAAGCGAGAAAAGCCGGACTCGACAAGGAGGATCCGGTGCGGCTCGGTTGAAGTGTACTCGAGGCCAATATCTCCTTGTGGTCCTTGTTAACCTCTTCATACCCTCATAAGTGAAGCTAGAAGAAAGTTTGGCCAAGACCATGGTGCCCATAGATGTCACCCCGGATGAGGTCGTCCAAATGATTGGAAGTATCCACTATGGAAACATCATTACCTTCACCGACTTGGACTGCCAAAGTATGGGGCTAGTCATAACGAACCCCTTTACATCACAGTCCGGTTGGAAGAACGTCGGTTGCCACGGGTATTAGTTGATGGAGGGTCCGCAATGAACGTCACTGCCGGCAAAGATGATGGACTTATTGGATTTGAAGCCTACTGATTTGAAGCCTTCTAGTCGGACTATTAAGGCCTATGACTCCCTTTGCACGATCGGTTTTGGGGATTGCTACTCTCAAGTTGTGGTTCGGAAAAAAGGTCATGGACGTTGACTTCCAAGTGATTGACATTCCGATCTCGTTTCTTTGCTTTGCTAGGGCGGCCTTGGATCCACCAGATAAACGGAGTGGCCTCTACTCTGCACCAATGTGTCAAATTTCAGTCTAGTGATGGGACTATCACCACCATCTATGGAGATAGTGTCACGGTGGAAGGAACCGGCCTTTGGAGGTATCCCGATATTGGAAATTAAGCATGATGATGAAGGGTTTGCCTTGGCCAGGATTCTCTGTAGCTTCTTCCAAGGCACAAGTGTGTTGCCCGACCTCACCACTACTTCCGATAAAATCCCCCTGCCATGAGAATGATGAGAAAAATGGGTTATCTTAGGGGCTTGGATTGGGCGAGAAGACTCCGAGTGCAATACCATCATTGATGTAAAGGAACAGAGACTACCGAGATATGGCTTGGGATACAAACCGAACTCTCGGGATGGCGAGAAAAGCTAAAGGGGTCCGGCTCTATCCCTACGGTTTATCCACGACCCATTACTTTACAAAAGGTGGGACTCAATACGATGAAAATGACCATCGAGACCTCCCACGAGGAGAACCCATGGAAAACCTTGAGAAGGTTAGGGAAAACCGGCAAATCTGTTCGAAGGATGTTCCTTGACTTGCCGAGACATTCACAGGGCTACCACTACCGTTCGAAGCAGTATGTCTTCAAAGAAAATTCGGGCGGTGTCAAAGAGTCGGCATCGGGGTAATGGACCTCTCCGCCTTTGAGTTAGCTCTTCCGAAGATCGACGAGATAGAAGTTTGCCAATAGTGAAGACAATGAGTGGGGTTTGCAAAAGTTGTTTGATGAAGAAGCACGGATCCCAGATTTGATCGACTTCGGCTCGAGATGATGAGGTGATTGCCGTAATTGGAGACGGTGGTGAAGATCCTTTCGATCCCGCACTTTGGTAACTAAGACGAGAGATGCCGTTGAAGAATTGGGAGACATTCTCGGGGCCGATAGCCGGCCGACGGCAAATGATCGCGGAGCTTGGATTGGTACCCCGTCCTTCTCAACCCGGTCGTGTCAAACACCTGTTGTCCATACGGTTGAGTCGGGAATCTTTGAATTCCGAGTCCTACGAGTCATCCGAAGGCCTCACGCTGAGGATTATGAATATGTAATCGATGTCATCTTTCCTCTTGCTTTGAATGAAATGACGAGATCTTTACGATTATCCCCTTATTGCCAACTTAACAAATGATAAATTAACTCAAAACTTAACAACGAGTTAATAATGAATCATTTGAACAAGATGCAAACACACTAAATGAACAATACATTAAAGAAATCTTTAAGCGAGGTTACGGAAAAAGAGGAAAACCGGGCCCAAGGCTGTAGGAGGTTTTGACAAGTGTGAACTTGGAGTGCGTCGAGGAACCTAAAGAGACACGGATTGGAAACTTCTTCCCGGGGGTTGAACGGGACGGGGTTAATGCGCTCGAGAGAATACATGGACGTGTTTGCGTGGTCGTACAAGGATATGCGGGGCTAGACGGTTCAATAGTGGAGCACAAGAATCCCTCTAGCACCGAGATGCTAAGCCGGTAAAGCGAGAAATTGAGGAAAATCAAGCCGAGTGGTCTCTACGAGGTCAAAGAAGAAATTGAGAAGCTACTACGGGTAGGATTCATCGAGTCATCGAATATCCGACATGGTTGTCCAATATTGTGACCGTCACCAAGGCCAATGGGAAGGTGCGGCTGGCGTGTGGATTTCGGGGATGCGAACAAGGCCGGCCCAAAGACGATTACCCCTTGCCAAACATAGACATCTGGTGGACTCCACTTGCCAACTACGAAGTCAAATCCTTCGTTGATGGCTTTGCGAGGCTACAACCGGATCAAGATGGCCGAAGAAGACCAAGAAAAGACGGCCTTCACCACACCGTGGGGAACTTGCTTGCTATACGGTAATGCCATTTGGGCTCAAGAACGCCGGGGCTACTTATCGAAAGGGCGGCGACCGCGCTTTTCCATGACATGATCCACAAGGAGATTGAGGTCTACGTAGACGACATGATAATCCACTCCAAAGGCGAGGACGGACGGCACTTTGTTGACTTGCGAAAGTTCTTTGAGAGTGAGACAACATTCCATGAGACTAAACCACACTAAATGCACCTTCGGAGTGACAAGGGGAAAAGTGCTTGGGTATATGGTCACGGAGCGAGGTATCGAAGTCGACCCCGAAAGATCAAAGCCATTATGGACATGAGGCCACCTCAAACTCGAGACGAAGTCAAGAGCTTTATGGGCAAACTTGATACATCGGCCGTTTCGTCAATCGGTTGACCACTATGTGCGAGCCCATCTTCAAGCTCATGAAGAAGAATGTAGATACTGAGAATGGACCGAGGAATGCCGGGATGCCTTTGACCAAATCAAGGCATACTTAGTACATCCTCCGATACTATGCCCCCAGCATAGACGAAACCTCTTACGCTCTATCTCACTGTCATCGATACGGCGGTTGGGGCTATGCTTGCTCGGGAGAAGAAAGACTCTCGGGTAGAGAATGCCATTTACTTTGTCGGCCGGAAGGCTGCGGGGAAGTGAGCTCAATTACTCGGCATGTGAAAAGACTTGTGCGGGGCGGGTGCAGGTAGTCGGCAAGTTGAAGCATTATATACGAAGCCCACCACTGTGAACTTGGTCTCAAAAATGGACCCCATCAAGTACATCTTCGATAAGCCTTCCTCTCGATGCGTCTAGCAAAGTGGTCCTTCTTCTTAGCGAGTACGACATCGGCTACGTGACCGAGAAAGGCCATCAAGGGTCAAGCATTGTCGGACCATTTGGCGAACTTCCCCGATAATGAGGACCGCGGGCACAGAACCCCAATTCCCGAGATGAAGGGATCTTCGCGATCGAGCACGAAAACCGATGGCAACTTTTCTTTGATGGAGTTGCTAACAAAGAGGAAATGGCGTAGGGATGCTCTTTGGTCGATCCGAAAGATGAGCATACACCCATAGCCCTCAAGGTGAACTTCCTGCCACGAACAATGTTGCGAGTACGAAGCTTGCATTCTTTGGTTTAGAGGCTGCTTTAGAAAGGAATGTCAAGGAGCTCGAAGTTTATGGAGACTCGGCCACGATCATCAACCGGGTCTCCAACAAATGGAAGGCTGTGGACCACTAATCTTCAGCGGTATCATGCCCATATGGAGGAGTTATTTGGACGGTTCGGAGAAGTAACTTTCCACTACTTGCCAAGGAAAAGAACAGTCGCGAGATGCCACTTGCTACTTTAGCCTCCTTGGTAGAGATCCCCGAGGAAAAGCCATAAAACCCTTGAGTGGGTAGAAGAGAAGCCCCGACTTTACATTGTGAAGTAGACACAGGACCCTTGAGCCTATCAAGGAACCGTGGTACAATCAAATTTACCAGTTCCTCAAAGATGGAGAGTCGGCTTTCAAAGATGAAGAAGGTAGACCAAAAAGAAGGTGTCAAAGCCAAGAGCTTGCAAGCCACGAAAAGGTTGGCCTCCCATTATGTCATTCTAGGAGGCAACATGTACAAGAAGCGGTATCAAGGACCACTCCTCTTATGCGTCACTCAAGAAAGGGCCAAAGAGTTGATAGTGAAGTCCACAATGGTCCCTGCGGTCCTCATATGAATGCTAGAGCCCTAATGCAAGTGATCCTCGAATGGGTTACTCTTGGATTTCCATGGAGACAGACTATGTCCGGCATGTCCGAGCGTGCGACAAGTGCCGACGGTTTGCCAACCTCAACCATCTCCCGCCTCATGACACATGTCTTGCATGACGACTCCTGGCCGTTTGCAACTTGGGGTATTGATGTGATAGGGAAGATAGCCCGGCGAAAGCAATGGGCATGAATTCGTGTTAGTGGCGATCGACTACTTCACCAAGTGGGTAGAGGCCAAGTCCTACAAGGTCCTCACTTCCAAGAAGGTGGCCCGGTTTATCAAAGAAAACATAATGTGTAGATATGGGGTGCCCAATGAGATCATTTCGATAATGGGTCACACTTTGAAGGGGCTGCGGTAGATTCTTTGTCGAGTTCGGGATCACTCGCCACAAGTCGTCCCCGTACGGACCTCGAGACTAATGGAGCCGTGGAAGCTGCTAATAAGACGCTCGAACGGATCATCAGGAAAATGGCCACCCGTGGTCGTGATTGGCCGAAAAGCTGCACCTGGCACTGCGGGGCTACGAACGTCTGTCGGAAACGGCCACGGGAGAAACCCCTTTTGCCTAACTTACGGGATGGAAGCGGTGTTACCGGTGGAGTTGGAAATCCCGTCATTGAGGGTCCTCTGGAAAATAGTATCAACGAAGTAGAATGGTTGCGTAGCCGGCATGATGAGTTGGCCACCTTTCGACGAAAGAAGGCTTAAAGCCATGGAGCATACCCGAGCCTATCGGAGGCGAATGGCGGAGCATTTGACAAAAGGTCGAGGCCGGGGACATCAAAGAGGGTGACTTAGTCTTTGAAAGTAAAGCCCCCTACCGAGACAACCCACAGGAAAATGGGAACCCGTTTGGATCGGCCGTATGTGGTGCGAGAAGATACTATCGGGAGGAGCCATGAAACTTGCGGACACAGACGGCAATCCCTTTGTCCACCCGGTCAACGGTGATAAGCTCAGAAGGTACTATGTCTAAGAAATAAAAAAAAAAAAAGAAGAAATAAAAAATCTTAGTGCAAAAAGAGTAATGCCCGGCTAAGTGAAAACCCAAAAAGGGCGGTCAGGCAAAAAACAGGGTTGCACATATAAAAAAAAAGAAAAGAAAAAAATCTTAGTGCAAAAAGAGTAATGCCCGACTAATTTGAAAACCCAAAAGGGCGGTCTAGGCAAAAAACGAGTCGCACATAAAAAAATAGAAAAGAGTTCACGAGAATGAACTACGAAGACTGAGCCCCTTAGTCTTTCTTGTAAAAGGGAACGTAGGCGGCCATTTATGGTTCGGTCTAAATAATAAAAGAAGCGATTAAGTTTCCATGAGATGCGTCCTAAACAATAATAAAGGATATTCCGGTTTCCATAAAACGGGTCCTGAGCAAATCAATAAGACATTTGAAATTTCCATGAAATTGTGTCTTGATTAATTTCTAAGATAATATTTCTTGTTCATTACAAGTTAAAAACTTCTTGATGAGTTCAAGCACGGTCTACTCTTGACTCTGCTAACTGCTACAAAGATCTAAAAATACAATAAAATGCCTAATAAAACTACGTGTTTGCAAAATGGCAATAAGGGAATCCTAAGAAAAGATGCATCGGTCGTCATTATTTGAGTCTTCTTTGGTTTTCTTCCCTTTACCTCGACCCCGTCGAGTGTTCTTTCTCTTCTTCTCTATAATGTCGGTCTCCCTCATTCCGATCTCGGGTATCCTCAGCTTTGGAGCCTCCATCAAACCCGTGTCAATAAGTGCCCTCTCTGCAGAGCACGAGTCCGCACTTCCTCCCTCGAGCCTCGGTCAAAGGAGCGACCTCGGACAATCTCTTGTATCGAGCCTCCATATCTACGATCGGGTCACCCGGGTTATGGCGACTCGCCTTAGCCTCGGTCTCCTCGTAGTCCTACTCGAGTCGCAGTCGGCTCGATAAAGCTGACGTCTCTCCCCAATATGACACTGAGTCGCTCCCGTCTCCCTCTCGTACCAATCCAAGTAGACGGTGGTCAAGATGGTACTCTTCTGCTCTGAAGATAGCCACAGGTGGAAAGCGGCGTATGTCCAAGCCCTCGAGAAGAATGAGAAGCGGCCGGATCCCTCATAGCTAATGGCACCACCTCCATGGTACGGATGTCCTCCCAATCGCCCAATGGCTCTGTAAGGCCCGAACTGCTGGATACCAAGCGGGGTATGTAGAAGGGATGACCGCAGAACCACTGGAACCCTCGCTATATAGGACTCTGAAATATCCTCCTGATGCGCAACCTCCGGTGAGGTACCCACCACGGATGTCCGAAGTGGATAACCTAGCCATCATCGGCTCCCGGCTACCACAGTCCTGCGTCGAGGTGCACCTCTCAGAAATCACCCGAGGGCAGAGTCGGCAAAGCCCACTGGCAAAACCCCAAGCCTCTCCTGCGGCCATAAAGTCGGATGCAGTCGGGCTCCCGAGACCTCATGAAATGGTCTCCCTAGCCATCCTATCGATGCCATGAAGGGTCTCACCCAAAACCGGTGGGACAATGTCCTTCCCGGCCACTGCAATCTCGACCATGTCTAAGAGACCACCATGACAGTCCCCACGGACTCGGCGGTGAACGAGAGAAGAAAATATGCGAGAGGATAAAGGCATCCATAGCCACCGTGGTCGCAGCCATAGCCGGAGACCCAAACCTTGCCGGGATGTCGAAAGGTCAATCTGTCGGGGCTATCATCATCTCCTCGGCCTCTCCCGAGAGAAATCTGCGAGAAAAGATGCAAGCTTTGCCGCCACCGGCACGTCTTCGATCAGCGGAATCGATATAGCCTCAATTTCTGGACCCCCAATCAAGGCTCGGAAGTCTTCATGCGTTGGGACAATCTCATTGTAAGAAAAGCGATAAATGTGTCTCCGGACGTCCCAAAACTTTCTTCTTTGCTCTCAAAAGATCCCAATCGGGCGGGAGATCCCTCAAATGCCATAAAGACTTGATCTTGAAGGAAGAATCAAGCAACCCCTTGTGAGATTGGAAGTTATATCTCACCCAAGGCGAAGATCGGACGAAAGCGGTCTCTTTTCCCCCTTTGCAATCTAACGGGCTTCTCCATTGCAAAATGATCAAAGGTGGTGTCTTTAGGTCCAATATGTGCTGCAGGAACCGGTTGGGACAAGTCTAAGTTGAAAATGAAATGAAATGGCCAAGCCTTGGTTTTATTACGAAAATAACCGGTCCAGGACAGCGTGAGCCGCACGGCCTCATTTGCTCCGAGAGACCATGCCGCACGGCCTCATTTACACGATGTAAGTGGCAAATCTGCAGCAACCAAGTTGCTGCCCAAAGGAGTTTTCACCCCACTTTTCCAACCAAAACCTGTACAAAAGCATGTTCAAAGACCATCCAAGCATTTATACATCATTATATATCATTTTGGCCCAGAGTTTCAGCCCCAATTCCAAGCAAAAAACTGCCCCGAGGCTCAAGTAATATGCAAATTAATAAAGCATAAACAGAAAAAGCAAATATAACAGTATTACATTATTTTCACCCCATCGGCGCCCAAATAAAGCAAAAATAAACAAAGTGTGCATAAAACTTGTTCATTATTTGTTTTTATTCCTAAATCAATTCTAGAGACCTCCTAGGCCTCCGATTCTTCCTCTTCATCGCTGCTCAGCTCATAAACGCTTGCCTCCCTCATCAAGTCCTCCGTGTCACTCACATCGAAAGGTGGACATTATCGTGCTCGTACTCGGCCAGTTGCTCCAAGATGTCGGCATTGGGTCCTCGCCCAGAGGCATAGCCTTTGGAAGAGTACTCCGAAGCCGATAAGGTGGATCTTGTGCCCCAGAGCATGCCTTCTCTTGCGCCCGGGCTCCTGCACGTCCGGCTAGCCTTTGAAGTGCGAGCCGGCTTCCTCGAAGGGACCGGCACATGTCCTTCCGGCCCCTATTACGCACGACCAACTGTCGTAAGTGCGAGCTGGAACACGAGAAAAAGAAGAAAATCTCGGGAAAATCTTGAAGTTGCAAAAAGCAAAGAAATGCGAAAAGGAAAAGACCCTAAAGTGTACTTACGGTCTTTGTCGGCGGCAAGGTATCTTTGGGGCTCCCTAGTGTCGGGGGACGGTATCCTCGGCCTCCTTGGTACTCCGTGGACCACATATGAAATATGGGCGGGAGGGATCGGCGGGTCGAAGGCTCGGCCTCCCCGTATCCACGAGTGACCGCCGGCTTCACTAGCTTACGTGGCGTCCTCGGTCGGCTGCTCCACAAACACGGCATATGGGGTATCCATATCAAAGTACTCCTCGGCGGCCACGCACACACGATATCTAGAAATGTCATCCTCAGACCAATCCACAGGCTGTAGCATCCGTCTTTGGAGGATCTGAGGGAGTAATGGCGTCAATGGAGGGACATGGCCATCTTTGCCTAGAAAATCGGTCCCCGGATAGATGACATCACATGTCGGCCCGATCAACCACCACCTACGCCTCGTCGCCTCCACGGCCTCTCCTAGCGAGAATCTCTGGATACACCTGCCCCACGGGTAGAAGTCCACTCCATCGTGCCCATCCTTGTTGATAATTGGCCTCACCATCTTATAGTCAAAGGTGATCCAGGGTCTTCCGGTGAACTTATCCCTCGCATCTCCCCTCCAGGCGGATCATAGCGGGAAAGATGGTGACATCGCTCTGTTGGTTCCACGGAAAGAACCCGATCACCTCACAAAACCGGACTGCATGTTCAAAAACATCAAAAGGGTTATTTTCTCTCATAAAAGTCTCGAAGACGAGAAAGTAAAGAGAAAGGAAAGTGAGACTACCTCGAGAGCAGAGGAGAAACAATCCATGGAGGCTGCCTTATTCCGGCTGTACAGATCCAGGGAGAAGTATAGCTCCGCCAGTCCGGCCTCACCCCATGAGACCGTCCCAATCCCATCAACATCCTCCAGAGAGTCGAGGAGGCAAGTCATAGCCAGAGTCCCAAAATTGGCAAAGATGGTGGACGACGGCATCAACCACACAAATGCCCTCGCAAGGCGGTGGGCGGTCACCTCACTAGCGGCAAAGTCCGCATGCGGTTACGGGCGCCACCTCGGCGTTCCTCGTCTCCATTCTAAGCCCCTTGGGAATCGGCTCAAACCCAACCAAAGCCACGAACTCCTCGGCGGTGATATGATTCCTCCAGTCACGGGCCTCCCGGTGAGCTGTAAGCCCGTGATAGCGGTAAAATCGGCGGAGTCACCGTCGGCTCCCCCGGCTAAGATGAAAGGCGTGGGTGGTGTCCCACCAGAACTCAGATAGGGCCTGGACCAAGCCCTTGCTCTTCGAGGTAATGTGAATACCTCTGCCAATGGCCTCAATAAACAAATCCAAGCCGGTAGCCCTCACCAGCTACTTAGGGTTCGCCCCATTTTTCTCAAAATCAGGCATCCTCTCCCACAGCCTCACTGCAATCTCAGAAGGCCCCCTAGACTTGTTCTCCTGTAGACAAGCACAACAAAAGAAACGTGTCAGTCTTTTTCAAAAAAAAAAAGCATGCATATATTCAAAAGTGCACATATTTTCAAAAGAAAAGCATTCATGAAAATTTTTTCTAGCATCCTTTGCATCGAAAACGTGTCTTTCACATCATGTCAGGCACATTGCTTTCTTAAGCACAAAATCACAATTTTCAAAATTATTTGCACATAAGCATTAATTTTTTCTCAAAAATGGCATGCATGAATCCTTTTCATCATCCAAAATCCAGTTTTCTCATCCATGATCCAAAATTGACCTAGTTCTAGCACATGCAAGGACTCCGTCACAATTATCCCTCTTACTTTTATTTTCGAAAAAAAAGTGAGTCATTCTCATTATTTTTGTCAAATAAGTTGCACATGCATGTTCTTTCATCTTCTTAGCCTCATAGGTTAAACATCAAGATTTCAAAATCATCCAAAAAAAAATCCTAGGAAAATTCGAAAAATTCCTAAAGCTTGGGTCAAGTCCTAAATCAATCAAAATTCAATCAAAATCGACGAAATTGAGCAAACTAAGAATGCTTACCCCAACCGATTGAGGGTTTGTCGATTTGTGCTCCCTTCTACCCGGATAGAGCTCCGATGGAGGCGTAAGGAAGTCATACTTCCTCTCCGTGCGGACGAGCTCCTTCCTCCTCCTTCTCGCGGCCGCGGAGATGTTCCTTCTAGCTTGCCTTGGCATTGGATTTCCCTCCGGATCCATCCTAAATCAATAGAGGCAAAAGGATTGAAGGATTGTGAAGAAAATTCTCTCCCTCCTCTCTCTCTTCCTCGGCAGGCTTGGGCGGCAATGATGCCC
This sequence comes from Adenophora triphylla var. japonica, assembly GCA_022495995.1. Classification (NCBI taxonomy): domain Eukaryota; kingdom Viridiplantae; phylum Streptophyta; class Magnoliopsida; order Asterales; family Campanulaceae; genus Adenophora; species Adenophora triphylla. The sequence goes on from JAFEMH010007686.1 coordinate 17,745, forward strand.
AGTCCCCGTTCGAATTCTGTTTTAAATAATCTGGAAAAATCAGGCTTCTGGATGTACGGCCTCTTTTGCCTCCCTCTCATGCCGGGCGGCCTCTCTCGCTCTGAACAGAAATTACCCTTTTGCCCCTGGACTTTCCACTTGGGCATGTAATTCCCGTTATCTTTTAACTAAGATAACGTCATTTTCAAAAAGATATCCCTTATCTCTTAAGCAAATAAGCTTTCTTCCCCAGTCACCTCCGTTACTTCTGTTATAACGGGATAACGCTAGGTGACAACCTCCGAATTGTCAGAACTCTAAACCTAAGCTACCTCTATCACAGATAGTGAAGTATGCTCAAGTTCTCTAAACTTTAGCTACCTCTATCTCCTAGATAGTGAAGTATGCTCAAGTTCTCCTAACTTTAGCTACCTCTATCCCAGATAGTGAAGTATGCTCAAGTTCTCTAAACTTTAGCTACCTCTATCTCCTCGATAGTGGAGTATGCTCAAGTTCTTCAAACTTTAGCTACCTCTATCTCCCAGATAGTGAAGTACGCTCAAGTTCTCCTAACTTTAGCTACCTCTATCTCCTCGATAGTGAAGTATGCTCAAGTTCTCCAAACTTACGCTACCTCTATCATGAATAGAGAAGTACGCTCAAGTATCAAATCAGGTGACAACCTCCATTAATTGTCAAATCGGGTGACAACCTCCATTAATTGTCAAATCAGGTGACAACCTCCATTAATTGTCAATCAGGTGACAACCTCCATTAATTGTCAAATCAGGTGACAACCTCCATTAATTGTCAAATCAGGTGACAACCTCCATTAATTGTCAAATCAGGTGACAACCTCCATTAATTGTCAATCAGGTGACAACCTCCATTAATTGTCAAAACTTCAAGGATCCTAGACATCGTTCCTAACTATCTAGTGATGCTTGAACTACGATCAAGGCTTGATTCCTCCGGGATACGTAGTTAGCCTTTTATAAAAGGTCCAGCCATCCGACCACTTTGGTCACCCTATTCCTTCGTCACTCCTCAGTGATGAAGTAGCCCCTCATAAAGGTCTTTACATCCGACCACATTGGTCACTTCTAGCATATCCCCATTAGGATCAATTGCTTGACCTCCTAGGTCATTTTCTATGCTATTTCCCCATCAAGAGACCAGTTTTCTCTTCTCTATTCCTCAGCGAATCTTTTCAGAACTACGGCCTGGCTTGATTCCCACTCGGGATACGTAGGTAGCCTTCCAGAGGTTCAGCCACTCGACCACCTTGGTCACCTAATCCGTCTCGGCATTCGCCAGATCGGATCCTTTTCTATCGACAACCCCACTCGCCCTGCAAGTGACGTTGCCGAGGGGCTTCTGTAAGTACCCAAATCTGGCTCATGCCTTCCGGTTAATTTCCCCGACAATTCCGATAAATTTCCCGGTAATTTCCCAGACTTCCCTAGAGTTCCGGAACAATTCCGGAACTGTTCCAAACCTCTTAAGGGCTGAAGGGAAGGCTTAGTAATTAAGAAACACGTTTTTCTTAATTGCAAAAAGCTTCTAGAATTGCCACCTTGCATGATTCTAGAAACATGCTGAGTCATTGTGGATAATGCCGCACGGCTGCATTAGGAGGAGACTCCTAGCCGCACGGCCTCATTAGTATTATCCAGACTGCCTATAAATAGAGCCCTCCTCTTCCCATTTTAGTACGACGAAAAACACACACCATACTCCATACTCAGCTTCACAATACACCCAAAACACTGCTGGAAATCCAAGAGGTTGAAGAAGAAAGCCAAGAAGCCACCTCCCTCCTCCTTGAAGATCCCAAAGTTGATCCTTCCACCTAGCTCAACCCAAGGAGAAGAGGCCACCACCATTGGTAACCTCTCACTCCCTTAACCTTGCATTTTACTTGCTCTATGTGATTTAAATTGCTCATTGTATTCATATATTGTCATTATCTTGCTTGGAACTTGGTAGTTATCATTAAAGATCATATCTTTATCATACCCCCCTTCCCCCTTTGCATGAATTAAGCATCACTTGCTATTAAAAATGTATTCTTTGAATCAAAGGTGCATCCTTTGCACCTTAAAAACCCCTTCTTACAATAAAAATATCATCTTTATGCATCCTTTGTTCATAAAAATGCAATCTTTACGTTCAAAATGCATCCTTTGCATAAAAATCATGTCTTTACATAAAAGTGCATCCTTTGCATATTAAGTATCAATTTCTTCATAAAAATGCATCCTTTGCATAAAGATCACTTCTTTAAACCAAAAAGCATCCTTTGCAACCCAAAAATGTCATCTTTTCACTAAAAATGTCATTTTTACATACATTCCCCCATGTCCTCATTAGCAACCTTGGAACGGACCGGTGTAAAGATCCTATCTTTACATCGTTTCTTCCATTAAAGGTGCCATAATCTCTTTAGAAAGGGATAACCTTGAACCTGATATCTCCGATTATCACTTAAGACGAGCATGAAGCAACTATATGAGCTCGATCGTCTTAAGGTGTAGGATTGATGGGCTAAGGACATTTCTTCCTAAAGAATCTCATTTTTGGACTATAAAAGAGAGTCCTTCTCTCGATCACGCAAGTCCCGAGGTCAAAATGCGATGATCACAAGTCCAAGATGAGGACGGGATCAAAATCCCGAATACATAAAATCCAAGAAATCTCGAGCGACAACCAATAAATGGTTTGTACGTCCGGAAGACAACTTGGGACATTCCCTCCCCTTTTATTCAAACACATGCGCACAAGAAAGCACGCAAGCAAGCAAGATAAACGGAATCTAGGGAGACTTGCTACGATAAGGCACCTTGGGTGAACGACGATCCGTTCTTCCCAAGGGGTAACTTAACCTCCGAACCCATAAATCCTTTTTTCAAAGTTTTGAGGAAATCAAAATGGCGTGGCGACTCCGTTTTTCAAATTAAACTAGATGTCTTCAAACTCGCGTGAATCCACAAAATTTGGGCACACATTCACAGTATCCCCTTTCATTTCGACCTGGAACAACGGTCGAGCAGAAAGCATCCACAATCCTCGCAGAGGAAGAGCTCGCTTCAGACTGAGTCGACATATCTATAGAACATGAAGAAGCAGGGGAATCAGTCCTAGTTATAGACTCAAGCGACCTACCTAGGGGCGACCTAGATTCTCCTGGAAATCCTTTTCTATTTCTAAGAAAGGAGGTTTTGTTGGGCCCCCTAATGTAAAACAAGATCAAGTGATCTAGCAGCTCGTGAAAAAGGTGGAAATAAACAATATTTTGGTCGCCTTCTTCCAAATCACCTAGGTTCTCCCCTATGGGCAAATCTAGTTCGCTAAATTTCAAGTCCCACCTAGTCAGAATGATAGCACACTCCTCAATGGTCACCTCCTTCCATACTCCACCTAAACATTTATATACTCTACTGTTTACAACACAATATCCATACCAGGCACCTGATTCGCAGCTAAAGGTCCTAGCCATGGCGAAATTAATAGAAAAAATTGAAATTAAATCTAAAAGTGAGGAGGAAGACGGGTACCTTAATTGATTCGACGAAAGAGGGTTTATGAAAATAGCACGAAGACTCAGGTTTCGTTTACCTTGCTAATTCCTGCAGAGTATATTCGAAGGATTGAAGGTTGTAAAAGTTTGAGAAGGAAAAGGATTTTCCTTTTTATACCCTTTCCTAATTCAAATTGGAAGAGGTTTTGGAAGGTTTCAGACGGTTCACATCGGCAATTAAAGTTGGTGCAGTTTCCTAGACGGTTGTCCAAAGCGTCGTACTTTGCCATCATTGTGGCGCTTCAACGGATCTAGCCGTTAAATCCATCCGTGGTCAAGATTGAGCCACGTCATCACCGATAGACCTATCATCAGCTCGAGCATCTACCTACAACCTGTTCGAATCTTCATCAAAAATTTCTATGGCTTCCTGGTCGACAAAGTCAACTCAGAAAGTTGGGGGCCACTGAAGGGAATAAATGTGACGGGCTAGGCCCAGCGATAAAAGCCCAGTTATTCTAGTATTATTGCCACCACATCCTTAGTGGGTCGGCCCAAGTATTATAAGGCCCAAGGCCCATCAGCCAAGATCAGTTGACCTAGCTCATTGTTTGACCTCCATGGTCCCGACCTAGCTTTGTCCGACTTACGATCCACATTTGATACGAGTATTATCCAGCTATCATTCAGTTAGGTCGAACTAGATCCATGCAAGCGACCTCGACCTACAAAGCGTACGTCGACCTACAAAGTCATGACACATATATGATTCTTTCCATAACAGAAGTCCTACAAATTAGGAATTATATATGAACACGATCTCTTATACAAATCTGATCCATGATTCTAGGGATTTCATACAATCCTACTACAATTATACCTCTTATCAAGGCCTATAAATACTTCACATCTTCAACGGTTTAGAGGTAATTGCTATTTGTTATTCTGAATACATTGTTCATTATAATATTTCAGCTCTCATATCACCATACTTACTCTCATGCTTGAGGGTCTTCGCCGAAGACCATTTCGGCTAGTCGTGGGTTCTGTTTTCAGGTCAAAAGCTAGGTGATCAGTCTTGCAGCTGGATGAAGATTGATTCAGCACGATTCTTGCAGCATCACGATTCATGAAGTGTTTATTTAGCATCACGATTCATGAAGTGTTTATTTTATTGGTTTCTAGATTTTGCCTAATGATCCATGAAGGTTTTCCACTTTGAAAGAAAATAGGGGAATAAGGAGAATGCAAAACATGAATGAGAAACTTCTAAGAAATTACTTCCTTCGTATTAAAATAATCTTTCTATTTTTTTTCATTATTATTACAAACTTTTCATTATTATTACGAATGTACTTTAAACAATAATTTTAGTTTAATTTAATTATCCTAATGAACTTAAAAAAATTATTATGTATTCATAATAGTGTATTAATAACAAGTTATAATTTTTATTAGAATAATTAATGAATTAAATTTATTTATTACTCAAAGTACCTCCATAAAAAAAAAAAAAAAAAAAAAAAAAAAAAAACAAGAAAGTACCTAAGGCATCCTGGTCTTGTGGTATGCTAACAGGCCTCCCTTCTGGGAGGTCATAGATTCGATTTCCCCCGGGGATCTTATATGTGGAAATATATACCATGAGTTTCAGGATTCTTAGGAGTCTCCCGGGGCACATCCGAGCGGTTAAGGAAGCAACATTGCTGGGCTTGCAACCTCAGCGTGGGGAGTTCGAATCTTGGCAGGAGCAGCTGGAGCAGCCAATTAATTGGTGATGTAAGAGTGATGTAAATGTCTTGTAGGAGGGCTCCCTTGGGGCCAGGAGTATAAGGGGTGCTGTCACCCATATCCCGCGGTTTACATCCGCCAGTCACTGAGGGGCTGGTAGATATCCCGCGGTTTACCTCCACCAGTCACTGAGGGGCCGATAGTTGGTGATCCAGGATTAGTCCGACAAAGCTGAGAACCTAGGTATATAAAAAAAAAGTAAGATCATTTTGGTACGGATGGATTTTGCCTTACTCATGCTACATGTATACAAGCTGACATCTATTATTACTTTTTTTAATTAATACTTAATATTTTAATAGAAGTGCATTTTAGAAAAAAAAAACTTATAGAAATGCATTTGAGTAATGTTGGTAAACTTAACATACACAAAAAGAGTGGTAAGAACGTGATTTCTTTAAACGGTTTTAGCTTTATCGGGTTTAGCCGACTCGCCTGGACTCACTTACTAAATGGGTTGTATTAGGTGGTACTCGTTCTAACTTGTTACCCGCTTCAATTCGTGACTCGCTTTAATCCGGCTCAACTCAATCCAACCTAACCCAACCCAACTTGAAATTTCCAAAATTCATAACTAGAGTGATTCTAATTGCCCGGATCGAACAAAACCAAACCATTTTCCCCATCCCCTATCCCTTAACCAATTCTCTATTTTTAAAAAAAGAATGACAATTTAATCATTGAGTCTAGTCTATACGAAAGAACGAATATTTCTTAAAATTCCTTAAATATTATTGTAATTGTTTCAAAGTTCAAAAATACCCTCATATCACAATGAAATCTAAGAAGACCACATTAGGCAAGTCTTAGAAAATAAAACCCCTCATCCAACCACCGAACCTCCCCTTCCTTACCCTCTCGACTCCCCTATCACATCCCTATGGCACCACTTTTCGTTGCCTATCAAAACTCATTACTCTATCTTGCCTTCATTTCCCTCCCTCTAAGGTGCCTTCATTTTCATCCCTCTAAGGTGCCTTCATTGCCCATCACATCTTCTCCGGCAACCCTTAATGATCATTAAGCCACCAGTACACCATCCTCCACTTTGCTTCTTCCCTTCATTCTCGCTCTTCATTTCACCTAAATTTATGACCATAGCCTTAAGATCTAACCAAATATGGCACACATCAAGCTCAATGGGAAGGAAAATAGGGAATGAGAGCATGAAATTTGGATGGTTTTGCATCTTCTTCATTTAATGAAAGCCATCAAAGTTGTCGTGACAAATTTGGCTACAATAAGAGCGCCAAAGAAGAGAACATATAATAAGTTATCATTATAGGCGTTGATTTGGATACCTCTTTGACATGTCTATTGATGATCCCATGACTTATTACTGCTCACACTCGTTGAAGGTTCTAACGAGGTTTAAAGCGAAAGCTGAGACATGATTAACAAGCTACGCAAGGAAAATATTAGAAACGAGCGGATGAAAAAGTAGAATTACTTTTAACACATCGCACTAACATCTTTTTGTTGGGAAGTTTATCTTACGGGCCGTTTGGTTCGATGGAAAAAAAGTAAAGGAATGGAATGGTCAATGGAATTGAATTCCTGTAGGAATTGGAATGGAAAAAAACTGGTAAAACCCCTTTGTTTGGTTGGCACGGAATGGAATGAAATTGTCATTCAATTTCTTGGTAAATCATGTTTGGTTTGAAAATACAAATTATAGGAATGGAATGAAAGCATATAAAATGTCCAATTTACCCTTCTTTTAAAAAAAAATTTGGGGGTGGGGTAGGGGTGGGTGGGGTAGGTAGGGGGTATGCAAAATGAGTAAATTTTTTTTTTCGTGGGGGATGGGGGGTAGGTGGGGGTGGTAGGGCAGGGGCTGGATGGGGGGGTGGGCAGGGGTCTTTTTAAAAAAAATCGTGGGGGTGGGGGGTAGGTGGGGGTGGTAGGGCAGGGGCTGGATGTGGGGGTATGCAGGGGTCTTTTAAAAAAAATTCGTGGGGGTGGGGGGTAGGTAGGGGTGGTAGGGTAGGGGCTGGATGGGGGGGTAGGCAGGGGTCTTTTAAAAAAAATTCGTGGGGGTGGGGGTGGGGTAGGGCAGGGGCTAGGTGGGGGTGAGTAGGCAGGGGTAGGGGTGATTTGGGTTTGGGGGTATTTTGGTCAAAAAAAAAATTACAATTCCATTGCCAAAGGAATTGAGCATTCCTTCCATATATGGAGGGACTGACCAATTCCTTCCTTCGATGGAATTAGCCATTCCGGAGGAATGAAAAATTTGAACCAAATACGGTGAAGGAATGGGTCAAACGGAATTGACCATTCCATTCCATCGACGGAATGGTCAATTCCGCGAACCAAACGGCCCTTAGGATTCTAAGGCAACTATGTAAATAAATTAGACTATGTTTTACAGCAAAATTATGTGTTGATTCAATTTGGAGCTTGTCTAGTAGTATGGAACATATATCATATCAATTAGTGTGCCAACAATGTTGTATTTTTTGGTTTAAAATATAAACATTGTTAGTTAATCGATTAGTGTTAGTTAATCTATTAGGGGTTGTTTTGTTGGTCGTCTTATTGGTGGACGAGATATTATCCCGTAATAAAGTGTTTGATAGAAAATTACCAACAATATTAATTATCCAAATCTTTTGGATTAGCATCTTTATCCCCTTCTTATTTATCCCAATAAAATAGTAATATTATTAGTGAGGGGATTAAAGGTAGAGGGATATAAGTGATGCAGACAATATTACCCTTGACATTAGTTAATTATTGAAAACCCTATTGCTACCCACATTCAATTTCTAAATGGGTAAATTGCAATTTAGGACCTGAAGTCGAGGGGGTGGTCTCGAAACGGGGCCCCATATCTAAATTTCGTCAAATCAAGGCTCAATATCAAAACTTTTCATCAATTAAGGGCTTTTTGACGATTTCTGTTTAAAATCCCCGTTAAGTGGTCATGTGCGTTTCACGTGGCTTTTTAACGAGAGTATTTTAGGCAGTCCATGACCAGGGAAAAACGCAAAACAACACATATGCTTTTATGAAACTCTATCGTTAATAATCAGAAACTTGTTCCCCTCCTCCAAACGTAATTGACGAATTGAGGAAGAAATTGGGTGATTTGAAATCATGAATTCAAACGCCATTTGCAAGTGTGGTAGAAGGGCTCAAGTGCAGACCTCATGGACGGAATGGAACCCAGGCCGCAGGTTTCTCCATTGCCCCAATAAGAAGGTAAATTCTTGCAATTGAGAAAACCCTAATTTCTTGCTTCTACATGTAACTTAAATCTGTTCAAAATTTGCAGTACCAAGATTGTGGGTATTTTGCTTGGTTAGATGAAGAGAAGTGCGCAAGATCGAAGATGATCATACCTGGGTTAATTCGAAAGAGAAATGAAATGCAAGCTGAAATTGCAAGTTTGAAAAGAAGGCATAAATTGTTATTGGTAGTGTTCATTTGCTCATGGATTGTGTATTGGTTGATGTCAGTATGAATACCAATGTATTTGGGGATTTTGTTGAAGGTGGTTGTAATGTCAGTATGAATTTGGGGATTTTGTTGAAGATGGTTGTAATGTCAGTATGAATACCAATGTATTTCCTTGTTTTGGCTTAATGTGTTTATTTCGTTTTTTGTGATTGTCAAAATCTATGAGAAGGTAAAAGTAGATAATCAAAGCAAACATACTTAACAACAAGAACAAAATAGAGAGATAAGCAGAAGCTGATAATTGCATTTGACAACACAAAACCCCACAAACTATGGTCTTTACACTGTTGTTGTCAAAATAGAGGGTAACAATAGTGTACAAAAGACCCCACAAGTCATTAAAATTTCAATCACACAAGTCACACTTTACACTTCACAGAAGAGAATAAAGTGACAAAAAAAACAAGAAAATAACATGTCCAAAAGAGAATCAGATTCCATCCAAAAGCATAACCCCAAAATAAAGGTCAACAATAGTGTACTACTTCATTTTTTCCCTTCTCCAATGTATTTCCTTGCAGACTCCCTCAAATCCTTCCATGTCACAAACTTTCTCCCTCCTCTTTGCAGATATGGCTGTGATGTAGGTGGAGGAGAATTACTTTTGCTTGTTCCATGCTCTCCACTAACATGTATGCTACTAAACCTTGCATCACCAATTCTCTGATTTGGAGGTTGAGAGAAGCTTCCAGTTGGTGTTTGAGATGCAGGAGAAGAAAGAGGTGCAGGTTGAGACATTATGATGGCAGGTACACTTTCTTCTATTTCTTCTTCAGAATCATCAACATTAACTACCCCTTCCACTTTCTTAAACTGAAACCTTGCTCTTAATCTGTTTGACCTTGGCAACTTAATCAGTTATTTTTTTGGTGATGGATCTATGTCCATACTTGCTTTTGAAGCCTAAAAATAACACATGAAATAAAGAAATGAAACATTATTGTAATAGAAAGTACAACACAAGTTGTTCTGAATCAGTCAATTACCATTTTTCTTTTTGTAGTTGGCATTGGTGGATCTGACTTTGATGATGGATTTGCTTGTTTCTGCCCTTTTGATTTAATTACATGTGTGGGTGGTTTGGCAGATGTTGTTGGGGAGACATTTAATTTTTTCTTTGCTTGTGAAACCTAAACATTAAAGGACATTAATTAGTATTAAATGAAAAAAGCCCATGAAAAAACAAAAAGGAGGATTTTTTATTATTTACTTGCCTTTTTGCTGGCTGGTTGGAAATTTTTTGATTTACTTGCTTCACTTGACTTCTTAAATTTTGGACTTGATCTGAGTACTGGTGCTGGTGTAGGCTGTGTTTGTGGTGTTGGTGATGAAAATGTATGTGGTGAAAGTGGTGGTGTGGGGAATCTTGGACTTGATCTACATACTAGTGGTGGTGTAAGCTGTGTAACTTGTGTTGGTGAGGGGAAAGTTTGTGGGAAATTCTATGGTGTTGTGGGGAGTGTTGGTGAAGGAGGAAAGTTTGGGAGAATTGGTGATGGTGATTGTGGTGATGGTGGTTGTGCTAGCCCATCATTTGTGTTATTTTCCACTTGAACACAACAATTTATTTAGTCAACATTTGATAGTCAACATTCAATGCAGGTAAAGTCTTAAACAAAATTCAACAAATATACTCACAGTGGGTGCTTCTCTGGATGGACATTTGGATTTATTGTGCCCTTTAAGTTTACAAATACTACACTTATGCCCTTGCCTATTGGTACCAACTTCAACCTATCAACAGGCAGGTAAAAAAACATTAAATACTAGTTATTACTATCAAATGCTACACTTAATAGAACATAAAAGTGTAAAGACTTACATTCATTGAACATTTTGCTTTGTTGTGTCCCAACACCTTGCAAATGCTGCACTTAATAGTTCTCTGGTATTGATTTTCTTTTTTTAGCTTTTTAGTACCAAGGTCTAAAGGCTGCATATCAATGTTTTCCTCAGTATTTGGTGATGCTGGTCCATGTCCCTGTGATCCTTCTTCCCCACCTTGACCTTGTTGCAAACCTTGGTTTGTTTTCTTTCTCATTTTCTTTGACCTAACTGGAGATATACCTGTTTTGGGCCACTCATCAGGCCCATCCATTGGGTTAATAATAAATGAGTACACCTTTTTGTAAGTGTCAACTCTGTAGCAGTCAGCAACAAATTTCTCAGGAGGTTCCTCTTTTGAAAACATGCAATAAATGGCATGGTTGCATGGAATGCCACATAACTCCCACTTTCTGCAAGTACAAGTCCTTTCATTCAGATTAACTGAGTATTGACTATTTAAAGTGCTCACTTGGAATTTACCACCCCCTGCTTGTAATATACAGCATTGACTGACCATTCCCTTCCTCTTTTCAAGCTCCTTCTGAATCTTTGGGCACAACCACAAACCAGTCCATTTCTTATCAGCTACTTGCCTATTTTCTTCTAACCTTATCATTAACATGCTTCTTATACTCTCAAGACATGTAAGAATAGGCTTATCTCTAGCTGACAAAATAAAGCTGTTAAAACTTTCTGCCAAGTTGTTCAATAATATGTCACATTTGGTGTTGGTTCTAAAATGTGACCTGGACCAGTGCTCTGGGTTTTTCAATAAACCACTTGAAACATTCAGGGTTATACCCATTAATTTCATCCATACAAGCCTTAAACCTAGACTTAGTTGTTGCACTTGCAGCACTCCATAACTGATCTCTATACACTAACCTCCTGAATCATGCTGTCCTCATGTTTGCAAGCATATGCATCACACAAAACCTATGTTCAGCATTAGGCATGAGAGTACTAACTGCATCAATCAGACCCTTTTGCTTATCAGACATGATCATGTATTCAGAATTATCTCTCAATTTCAAGTCATCAATCATCAATTTTATAAACTAGTGCCATGAATCCCTAGTCTCAGCTTCCACAATTGCATAACAAAAAGGGTACCAATTATTATTCGGATCAATTCCACATGCTGCCAATAATTGTCCCCCATGCTCTCCTTTCAAAAAACAACCATCTAGGCATATAACTTTTCTGCAGTATTTGAATCCCTCTTTCAATCCTCTCAAACAAACATAAAACCTCTCAAATATATGCCTCCCTTGCATAACACTCCCATCAACAGTTGTCATATAAGCTGAACTTCCTGGATTCTTTACCCTCAACTCATGTGCATAATCCCACAGCTTCTCATATTGTTTTGTAACACTTCCCTCAATCAACAGAAATGCCTTTCTTTTTGTTCTATAAGCCTGACTGAGGGAAATATTGGTATTATACTTCTGAAGAACTGAATGTTTGAATGCCTTTACAGGTTGTGTGGGATTTGATCTCCAGTCATTCACATGTTCGATTGCTAACCATTTAGGTGTGACATTGCTATTCTTGAAGCCTATTCCACATGTATGATTATTGTTTAGAGTTTTAATCACCAAGTTTTCTTCACTTTGGCATTTGGAATTATACAATATCCAAGGGCATGGTTCCTTATATTTAGCCCTAACCCTCTTTTGAACTTGCTTAATGAAGTAAATTTGTTTTTTCATCTATTGAATGTTTCCTAATCGCAGCAACCAAAGTCTTATGATCAGCAAATTCCATTCCCAATTCAAAATCTGGTTTCACCATTCAATCTTAGGATTGAAGACTCTCCCCATCTCCCTATTCAACTGTTGTTCATCCTCACTTTCATATCCATTCAAGCCATCGTCAGAATCATAATTACAAGTTACATATTTTCCTTTGACCCCTACACCATAATCCCACTCTACAAGCTTCCCCTTTTCTATTGCAGCAGACTTATTTTTACTTCCACCTATTTGATCACCATCAAGTTGACAACCCATGTCATCATCTGAATTATCATACTCACTATCATGTAATGACTCATGCTCAGAATCTTGATCCTTTTGTATTATTTTATCAGACCTGATATCCCCATCTTTCAATATTCTCTTTCCTTTATCAAGTGTACTTTCTAATTCCACATACAATTCCACATACTTTTTCTTAGCAGACCTAAACATTCCTATATCCATTACATCTCTATCATTAGTAATCAACCTAAGTGACAGAACTGCACTATCATCAATCTTTTGATACAACACATAGTTATCAGATAACACCCCAGCCTCCTTAACTGCTGTCTTAAGCTCAATAAATGAAACACAATCATCTTCAAAGTAATCAAACCATATAACCTTCCCCTCTTTATAAACATCTTGACTTGCACTAGAAAAGTAACCCCCATGATGAAGCTTAACAGAGAAAAAATGAGAATAATCTACAGATACAAACATACATAAAATCAGACTTACATTAACAAAACAAATCATGGACTACCACATGAGGGGACCACACTTTACAGATACCATTAACTACTTATATTTACCAAACATATTGGACCACCATACACAACCATTATTCTATGCCAACTTACATAAAACAATAAACATTGAAACCTACAAACACTTGAAAAAGCAGCTAAATACAAGTAAATACCTTTGACCGACCCATTTAAGGTAATTTTATAACATTTTTCCTAGAAAATCACATAAAAATCAATAATAGTCAAAGTGGGTGGAATCCAAATCACATTTCACCAACAAAAAAAAAAACAATATTCAACTACCACACTAATTTTATCATCAACATCAACACAGTTTTTTCGACCAACAACATCATTATGAACAAATTTAATAGTATACTTACCATAATCGGGTGTCCCTAGGTAAACACAACCCATCTTGTTCCTCTTACACCAAGGCATTTTGGATGGTTTGCAGAATCGCACCTTGATCGCCTCACTTGCAGCAAAACCGTAAGTGTGTTTTGTGAAACTGATTTAAATCGAGCTCTAAATGGTCACCAACTGAAAAAGCGTATGTGTTGTTTCGTGTTTTTCCCTGGTCATGGACTGCCTAAAATACCCTCGTTAAAAACCCACGTGAAACGCACATGACCACTTAACGGGGATTTTAAACAGAAATCGTCAAAAAGCCCTTAATTGACGAAAAGTTTTGATATTGAGCCCTGATTTTACGAAATTTAGATATGGGGCCCCGTTTCGAGACCACCCCTCGACTTCATGCCCTAAATTGCAATTTGCCTTTTTTTAAAAATTTTTTTGGTACATGAGTCTTCTTTTACGGTTGCCATTGCTTTTGTCTGCATCACCATCACCACCGCTGCCAGATTTGTTTGGCCTCCATCATCTAATTAAAATCATGACCACCTACTTGCCTCCAGAGTCAGATGGATGCCACCTTCCATCATTGTGGTCTTATTAAATCAAACTCCAATCCATCAATATCCTAGCATCATCGTGGATTTATTCATCTTGCATTCTTTTCCCAAGATTCTATTTTACTATTAGGTAATCCGTGCTTCGCACGAAAAGCTAATTTGCTAATATCATGATTTATTTTTTATAATATAAGTATATTATAAATGAATCAAAACATTAACATTTATAAAGTTAGAAAAATTGTGTTCAATTTTAATAACTTTGTTGCACATAAGTTTAATAGGAATTGCATTGTGACTAACAATGTAGCAATTTTTGCTATTTTATTTTTGATGTTCATACTTTATGTCATTTATTTTTGATGTCATAATTTATGTCAGTATGCAATATTTTTTATGGACGTTAACAAAGTGAATGAAAAAACTAACGACATATTTCTTTTCAAATTACAACATTTTAAATGTAATGTAGGGGGTTTCAACCCTTAACCTTCCCGAGAAAAGTACGTCTTTAAGCTAAATGCTCATTGACATTATTAACGATCTACTTTGATATATATATATATATATATAGTAACTATTATGATTAACTAATATTATTAATAGTAATAGTTAACATACATTGTAACTATAATACTATTACTTAACCTATATAGTAAATTAATACTATTTATAATAATAGTTAGCATATATAGTAACTATTATAGTTAACTAATACTATTAATAGTAATAGTTAACTTATATAGTAACTATTATAGTTAACTAATACAATTAATAGTAATAGTTAACATATATAGTAACTATTATAGTTAACTAATACTATTAATAGTAATAGTTAACATATATAGTAACTATTATAGTTAACTAATACTATTAATAGTAATAGTTAACTTATATAGTAACTATTATAGTTAACTAATACAATTAATAGTAATAGTTAACATATATAGTAACTATTATAGTTAACTAATACAATTAATAGTAATAGTTAACTTATAAAATAACTATTATAGTTAAATAATACTATTAATAGTAATAGTTAACCTATATAATAACTATTATTATTAACTAATAGTATTAGTTAATAAGGAGAATACCAAAAGTTATATAGATTTTGGGATAGTGATGACGTGGCTTCTCCAAAATCAAGAGTTTGTCTAAACTTGTCCACGTGGCGAAGCCATAACCCATCTCACCAACTTTAATATATCTATATATAGATTTCATTGCAGAAACAATCCCATTGATTATTACCTCTACTCGGTTATTAATGACAAGGGAATTGCAAAGGCTTAGGGGTAAGGTGGTCTTTACACAATATTTTTCATTTTTACTGTTTCTACGAAATACAAATTTATAATTATCATCAGTCAGGACTAATAAAACCCTCATTAATAGTCCCAGAAATAATAATCCCCTCCTTATTAATCCGAGCTAATCATGCCCGCCAATCAAACGACCCCTTACCTTATAGTTAAGTTGATTTTGATAGCTACAGAGTTATGTCATTAATGTTATTTCGTTGGTTTTTATTTTGCCTTTTTTTTTCATGAAAAATTAGTGAAAAAACTAGTACAACACCCGTGCGTTAAACGCACGGCCAAAAAACTTTGATAAATAGCAGAAATTAAATTAAATTAAATTAAAAGAGTTACTATAGATATAAAAGTTAATTTGGAATGTATTTTTTAGTATTTAATGGCAAAAGTAACTTGTTAGAATGCGGTTGATCTGGCCTTAAACAAAAGAAAAAATAATTAAACCGTGAAAAGGTACATGATCCAAATGACTTTCTTGGTGACTGAATTCAACATATTGTTACCCTGGTTGTTTGTCATCAAATGCCTCACTCATCCCCAATATTTCCTCTAAACATTTTTTTGCCTAAACAATAACTCATTTGAGTACACCTAAATAGTCAAAGCCTCAAAAACAAATTTCAATCACTTGGAAAATCAAATTCCTAAATGTTCTATTCCAACTGAGGCTTCTTGGTTAGTGTGTGCATCAAAAAATTTCTATATGAAACCGAACAACAATAGCAACAAATAGATTACGAATGAGGACATTATCGGTGGATACATTAACGACTACATAATGTCTAGTAAGTTTATCAAAGTAATGATAAAACCAATAGATTCTCGAAGAAGCAGAATACCCCAAAGAGGCAGCAAGCTCATCAGATGGGACTGAATGGGGATCTAGACCTCTTGGTAAGTGAACATTGCAAACTTGATCATACTGGCCACTAGATTGATCTTTTCTCTCTCCATCTATATTCACCTGCAACAGGAAATAAATATGCCTTGTATGTTTGAAACTATAGCATTTCATATATACATGTCAATCCACATTTGGTGGGCTCGGGATCCTCTACTGCCTCTCACTTTACCCTTTAATAACTATGTATCCTAGTCGCAGATTTTGAGTCACGGACCAAGGGCACAGAAATTCATAGGAGAGGCTAACTAACATGTAACTGCGACTTCTGCTGTAGCTACGACTTCTACCATGCTTAGGTGAAGGTGTTCTTGAGTAACTTCGCCCACGGCTGTTGTCAAAAAAAAAAAAAAAAGTCAGAAAGAGGCATCCTTCAATTTTACTTTAAACACAAAACTGGAAAGCATACATTAGTTTCTTGGGGGTACATTACGACGGTTCCTTTCTATGTGTCCTCTATCCCCACAGCGATAACACTTGTTCTTCCAATCATCAGCCTTGCAATCCCCAATGGCCATCAAGTCCACAATTGAAACAACGCCCTGTTCCTGTTCAGGGCCTCTACCAAGATAATCACGAGAGCCGCCACCACCACCTCAGCCTCCACCTCGTGGATTCTATATTTCAAGTCAAAACACTTTAGCACAACGATTTTCATTATACCACTTCCCACCCCTTTTTAAACACAAATATCAATGATAGATAGAAGAAATTGCACACATATCAAAGCAATGTAAAGATAAACTGCAGTTGTATAAATCATGCTTCATAAACTAAAAGATACCGAGTACAAGTTTACCATACTTTAAATAAATAAAAATTGTTCAGAACTCAGAATATACACTCAGAAAAATGGAAGTTGCTCTATCAGAGAAAAAAAAACCACTCCGTAAACAACAAAGCATCTATTAATACTAATTAAAGGACCATTGTTACTAATTAAACATTCTCGAAAATGCATTTGAAACGAGGAAACACTGTGAGCAAGTGTACACCGAACTAATTTTGGAAATGCGGATGCAAACGGTGAAAGTTCACTATGTGTCTCATGTGACCGAATAATGAATGTTGGTGGGATCCATAAGAAGTACATGACCAACTTTATCGCGAAACGAAGCGGATGCTAAATAAAATTTCAAGAAATGATATATAAAACTCACCACCAATATATCGTCAATCTCATTTTCAATCCTCCAGTTCAAACAATCTATCATTTGGGAGGTCGAGCGGCATAATGAAAAATGGAGATACATGAGAAGATATCCAAGGCAACAATACTTATCGAATTACTTCTTGAAACAAATTAGTTCTAACCATTTTATGGGCGTTGTAGACATTCCCATCCCTTGCCGTGAGAAATCGTAGCGAGTCTCGGTGGGGTAGCCCTTGATGCATATCTTTGGAAATCGGGAAGAAAACAACCACACATCACGTATATGGACTGCCAAGATGAATATATATATATATATATATATATATATATATATATATATATATATATATATATATCAGCACAACACAAAGACTGTGATCCTTAAATTATCAGTTAGACACTGGGAGCATTAGGTACAGACTATGATCCTTAAATTATCTGTTCAATATGTAACAGAAAAATGATCAATACCACATTCTTGTTGTATGCTTGCATTTGCTTCTCATAATCCTTCTTCCTCTTCTCAGCCTTAGCTTGATATGGAGCTTTTTCCTCAAATAATATAATCAAATCCAATTAGCAAATAAATTAAACCCTAATTGCAGCCTAAAACAATTAAGCAAGACTAATAAATATATAATCTTAGAACAAATAATTCAACATGAAATCCATAGCAAACTACCAATTTTAAACAAACTTTCTCCACAAACATGGGAACTACAAATCAAAGTGAGAACTAAAGCATTCATAAAGATTCATATGAGACAATAATGGGATCATACCACGGATACAAATGATAGAGATAAGTTTGGCCTCTGGATTGACATAGAATCCACCCTTGAACCTTGCCTCGCGCTTCAACTGAATCAACTTCTTTTATGTGTGTGTGTGTGTGTGTGTGTGTGTGAGAGAGAGAGAGAGAGAGAGAGAGACTTACGAGGTCACACTAAAGTTTGGAAATATTTCTGAAATGTTTCGCTTCTCAAATTTGTCTCCTTAGATTTCAAGTATAGATCTGTTAGCGTTATAGAAGGCATGAAATACGAATAATATGGGGGTGTGGACAAAAAATTCATTATACTCACTTCTAGATGATTCTGGGATGAATTTCGACATCCTGTATTTCTGAAAATAAAAATGAAAATAAGAATAATCGGTTAGGGGTAAGCAATTGTCTGCTCAAGCTATGGCACTTTCATTTCACACCCCCCCTCCCAAAAAAAAAGGCTCAGCAGTTCAAAACAATGTCACTTTCAAGACACAAAGACTAAAATCTTGAAACGATATCCACTCCAATAGCCAACATATGCTAAAACGCAACTCGGTCAGGGTGAGAAGGAAATTCCAGAAAGTAATTTTTGTTATCCGCCTGATTAAGTAGATTTCTCATTATTCTCTCGCAGGCTGGACTACGACAGATACATGCAAATTGTTATAATTCATCGGCAGAAGCTGTCAGATCATTTACTTATTTCAGAATGAATGATAAGATTTTTAGGGTTGAAAACTGGAATAACTTTGTACCATTTGTGAGATGATGAGCACAGATATGTAGAATACCTATTCACATATTTAAGCAATCAAATTTGACTTGGCTATTGAGCATATGCTCCTAACCCCATTTCTTTTCCAGATAAAGTTTTCGCAACTTCTTTCATGTAGGTGCAAACAGAGAAATTACAACATGTGGATATACAGATATATTTACTGCTTGTGGCCGTGTGTGTGCGTGCCCCCTTTTGCTTTGGGACAGTGGAAACAAATAGGAAGCTTTTGGACATCAATATGAAAGGCAATCGAGGGTTGGCTGAATCTTGAAGCTATCCAACGAAGAAAAAAGCATTTGATTGAACCGGAAATTTGGCTACGCCTTAGTTTGCGCATATCTGGCCAATTTTACAGTCAAAAACTCCGGCAAACTGAAGAGAGGTTGTTAGCGGCGAAGCGGGTCTTGCAACCATGCTCGACGCTTTTGTATAAATCGCCACTTCCTTGTCCCGAAGCTCGAAAGTAAGCTCCAGTCACCATTTGGTCTCCGTCGATCTCTAGTTCCAATCCTTCCATTCCTCTTCCCCTGCTGCGCAATCACGTTTTGTGACCTAAACGATAATAAAATTGAGAAAAATAAAATATAGTCGATATTGTTGGTATAAAAGCAAGGACAAGGACACCGAAAAGAAAGAGCGCCGACAATCGAGACCCAACTTGGCTATATCAACTCAAGGGTGATGATATTGGCCATCCGAAACATGATACAGGTACTCAATGTTCTTTACTATCTTATCGCAAATACTTCATTAAAATTTGTGCTATTTTTTATTGCCAGTCTTTCAATTAAAAGTTATGCATGTTTAAATAAAATGGTAGTTTACCTCCTTTGTAGTATCATCATCTGCTGCAATGAAGACATTTCCTTGGCTATTAATTGTTGGGTTTGCACTTCCTCCAATAGCATACATCTTCCAACCTGTGTATACATTATTTACAACATGAAAATATCCATGCCTGCACCTGAAAATCATCACCATGTTAATCACGTTACGGTCATGTCACGATTCTATTAATGTTACAGGTCTCCATCATACTCCCTTTGTCCCAAAAAATGTCGCACCTCTGATTTTTTGGTCAACTTGATTGAATTTGATCAACAATTTATGAAAAAATATTTATCTTAATGAATTTTTAAAAATAGATAGTTATTGATAGTGTTTCTATTCAATGACCATTTTTAGAATAACATGAAGATGCTTATTTTTTCACAACTTTTTGGTCAAAGTCCAACCATGTTGAGCAAAAAAATCAAAGTGCGACATTTATTTTGGGACGGAGGGAGTATTTAAAGAGTCATTACCTAGGCATTCTTTGAACCAGACCTTCACCAAAGTAATTGAAAGCAATTGTGACCTGCATATGCTTGTGAAATAAAAATCAATAAGAGAGAAAGCAAATAGAAACATTTATAGGTCTAAAATTGTGGATTGAGATTGAAATATATCTTAGCACTACAATGGATAAATGAATCAACAGCATTTTAAGGAATGTAGATCTAACAACCCAGGACTAAACTCATTGGGAGAGACTTGTTCTTCACCATTCTTCCAGTTCCGGGAATTCACCGGCGGCGAAACGGCTCTGAGAATATTTCACTTCCTGAACCAAAGTTCCTCTGCGTGTTCCTGTACATTCTAGAACCTTGACCTCCCCCACCATAATAACCAAAGTCATGCAATCAATTAACAAATTCCCCCAATCAAAAACCAAAAATACAACACAATTGTAACAATGACTGGAACCTGTTGAGGCGGGGCGGCGAAAACAACCATGGCAGACGAGATAGGGGGAGGTGACGACGACATTGTTTAAAGAAGAGGGTGGGGATGTTATTGGGGAAGAGGGAGTGATGCCATGAGATGGGAAAGTTTTTGGGGAAGAGGAAGAGATGCCTTGAGAAGAGAGGGAGTAGAGGGAGTGACGCCCGGAGAAGAGAGAGGTGGGGGCAGCCATGGAAAGTGAGGCGTTTTAGCGGAGGGAGTAGAGATGAAGACTTTTTCTAGACTGTTCCAAATGTGAGCGGGAAAATGGGGGTGCCAAAGTGACTTCACTTGTTATTTAGTAATAGATAGATGAGTCTGTTAATTAATATGTATAATAAATTAATAATTTAAGTAATTTAGTATTTCTTACTCCCTCTATCCTATTCGAGCTTGCAAAAACTATCTCATTAGGTGTTCCATTTAAACTTGCAAAATTCATTTTAGGTAAGTTTTTTTTTTTGCTTAGAGTGGGACCCACACCCACATTTCATACTAATAATAATTATCTACTAAAGATTTTCTACCCTATTTTCTCTCTTCTATTCAATCTATAGTATAAATCACAACCCTTCGTGAACAGTACAATAAACAGTACCACATGCCAAATTTTTCATTTTGCCCTCACTAAGTTGTCCCTTTTTCATTTTGCCCTTAAAAAAAATTAAATTAAAAAAAAAAAAACGTGTCCTCGGACACGGGCTTTTACTAGTTATCTACACTCACAACATATATATATATATATATATGAACCTTTTCACTTTTTTCTTAATTTTCATGACAATTATTTTACAATGGGACGGAGGAAGTATGTTTCTATTATGTAAGAAGAATTTTATAGGTATTTTAAAAATAGAGTGCCTTTTTATGGCATTTCGTTTAGGCTTGAGGACCCTGGGTCACTGCCCTACAACAATTCCAAAGTAAAACCAACGAAGCAAAGAGCTAGAAATTTTGTAACAGATACGGGTTCTTGTTGCTGTTGTAGGAGACGACGGTAGAGGCTGCCGGAACATTACCGACTAGTCTCCGACAGGTACTTCATTCTACCTCATCATTCCCTCTCTCCTCTCCATCGCCGTCTCAACTCAGTAATTGCACTGAGTTTCTCAGAACCATGCGATCCGGCAAAGCTACTTGAGTAATAATCTCCCTGTGTATCAGTTTGAAGCTCTCCGTTATCAATTCATCTACCGGAGAAAAATCTAAATTGATGTTTTTATTCATGCGAATTACAAAATTATAAGATATCTGAAATTGGGGGTTTCTAGTAAAATTGTTGTCACCTAACTTTCTTAATCAATTAGGGTACCAATTAGTCTTCTTGATATACAGTGCTCAATATATTATTATGATGGTTTCATTACTAAATTGAATGTCACTTTGTGATTTTTATGTCTTAAGGTGGAAGGGAAGAGGGAATTGTGATGGGTTTGTCTTCAGTTGCTACTATCGGCGAAGCATTGAAATTTTGCATATTTGATCTGAGACGAGGACAGCATGAAGGGCAGGAGCTGGAGAAGATTCTGTTTTTCTTTCCTTCCGATTTGCCATTTACTGCTCAACTATCCGTGATTGGACTCAGTGAGGGACTGATCACCTTTACAAGGTCTGCAACACCTAATGCAAAATCATACTTGTATATATGTCTATACACACACACAAATATTTACTGATGAACAAATATATATTTTCATTCTCATGTGCAAACGAGGAGCTCCTGAAATGGTGTACCTTGTTATGCATATAAGACTTGTGCTTTAGCTATGTTATAAGATTTCTCTTTCTCAGATTTTTAATCCTTAAATCAGACAAATACATTGTGCTTTCATTCGGCCCAGACCTTGATATACTGAAATTGAATTGCAGTTATTTGTAAACTGATTGAGGCCATTATATTTCTTTAAGATGTGTTCATAAGTTGGAAAGAAGAACATATCAGTTTCTGCAAGAAACAAGAATAGTGAATGAAGCGAAATATAGATGCTTGATAGATTGAGTATAACAATTGAGGAACACCAATATCTAATTGTACCATTTTTTTTATTAACAGTCCTATTTGTTTTAATATTATAGCGGATTGGGTTTATTCCCGATTAATCAAGGATGTCTGGAGGAGTGGGAAGTCTGGCATTTTCCCAAAATTGGTAGACTTCTCATTTGATTACATTTTCTTTTTTTATAAATAAAGGTGTCTGCAAAAAAGATGGCACAAGTCTTAGTATTATGGAACAAACACATAATTGGAGTGACACAAGATGTTTTAGAAGAAGAGCTAGATCAATTTAGCATATACTACCACTGATACTCCGCCCCGGAATGATCTTCCTACTTTCTTTGTTGTTATTTTGAATTAACTTTGAGCAAGAATTTTAGATTAATTTAATTATAATGAAATTCTAAAAACGTTATTGATACACCATTATAGTATATAAAGGACAAATTTTAGATTTTTATTAGGCATTCAAAGCAACAACAAAAATAGCAGGAAGATATTCCAGGACGGAGGGAGTAAATGTTTAGTAAGTGTTATATACAGTCATCTTTGTCTAATTTACACCCCCTCTGTCCCCATAATAAATGTCGTATTTGACTTGTCAACATTTTAAAGGAATGTGCTTTACTTGTTTGCACATTGCTTGTACAATGTTCAAATTTCCCTATGACACTTTCATTTTTTAGAAATGCGACATCTATTTTGGGACGAGATGCAAAGGAAAGTGCGACAATTATTATGGCATGGATGGAGTAACATATAGAGAAGGGAGAATAAGAGAAGTGGAACTTGCTAAAAATGTGTCATATCACATGAAAGGGTGAGGACCAAAATGAAAACATCGAGAGATGAAAAGGACCGAGATAAAGAAATATTTTAGTGTTTTTGAGCTCATAGGATGGTTGGTTTGGAAGAGAGATCACCTGGCTGCACTTTAAATAGTTTCATACATTGTGTAAGAGTAAAATGTATTCTCTGCATCCACTGTTTGATGCAATACTATTTGTAATTCTGACGACACTCACCTGTATATCAGAATATAAGGCCATTTAAAATGAATCAGTGGACAAGGCCTCTCATTTCGGACTTGAAAAGAAGTGTCTAATAGACGTCTTATATAGTACGTCCCTCCAAGTACATATCTCATTTGTCTTAATTTCTGCACTTGAACTCGATGAAAAGTGCAATCCATTCATCAGTCTTCAGCAAGGTTCCTTATAGTATAACCTCTTGGTAAAAGGTTTTCCGGTTCCAACTTTTGTTCACTTATAGGAATCAACTATGGCCATGACAATATTCTATAAGCCAAATACACATTCCGAAAAAGGATTTCAACACCACACTATGGCGATCACTTATCTATTGAAAGCAATACAACCAATTTTTTTTTTTGGCTATTTCCAACATGTACTTGGGATAGCACTATTATCTTAAAAGTCTTAAAATATGGAGGAGGGTGGCTTTGCTTTGGGTTATTGATCAGTCAAAATATCTCTCTAGTGGCTTTGGAGATTTCCTAGAGAACCTCGAGCTATTTGGCATAAAGTGATTAAGAGCAAGTTCTGGATGCATAGCAATGGTTGGGACACTTCTTTCAGCGGTTCAGTTCCGCACAAAAGCCCGTGGAAATATTTTCACCGTCATCGCCTGTTCAATCCTCTTTTTTTTTTTTTTTTTTTTTTTGAGGCTTGCCCATCTCGAGTCAAGCCCCTTTTTGTGTAAGTCAATTTACTAACAAATCCCTCAATTCTCTGAAATTCCCTTAAAATCCCCCAGAGGCGCCTAATATTAACTAGGGAGGGATAATCATCCACTCTAACCACTGGAGGGAGTCGAACCCAGGACCTCCGTGTTGGTATCCCAGTGCTCTGGCCATCAGGTCAAGTACTGATGGTTACATTCCAATACTCTTATTCGGTTGAAGTTTGGTAATGGAGTTAAAATCCGTTTTACTCGGGAAGATACTTGGGTAGGTAGTTCTTCTTTGCGAGATCTTTTTTCGTGGTTGTATACTTGTATCGTCTTTCTTTAGTTCATTGGCTCCTATAGTTGAGTTTCAGTTATTTGGGGATGGGGTGAGGGTATTTAGTGGAATTTCTATTTCTTTCATAATTTAAATGATAGAGAAGCGTCTGATGTTAGTGTTCTTTCTTCTTTATCACATGTTCATTGTTCAAATAAAGAGGATTCTCGTGTCTGGACTTTAGAGGGCTATGGGAATTATTCTTGTAAATCATTTCTATTTTTGATCTAGAGTCCTACTTCTCCTTCTTTTCCTCTTTGTTGCATGCTTGGAAATTTAAATCTCCTTTCAAGATCCGGGCATTTGTTTGGAGTTCTAGTGCTTAATAAACTTAATACCAACGACAAGTTGCTATTTCGTATGCCAATAGATGTCTATCGCCAAGTTGGTGTGTAAACTACAAGGAATCTCTTGAGACACATGATCACCTCTTTCTTCAATGTAGTACTGCTCGATTTGAGAAGGATAGGTAGTCAAGAATGTATATATTCTTTTCTTCGATTCAGTTTACAGGATTGGCAAAGGAGGAGATGCTAGACTTTTGTGGGATTTTTTTTTTTTTTGCAATCTGTTGGTGTATTTGGATGTAGAGCAATGCAAGGATATCTATAAACCAATTTTTACGCAAGCATCTCCTGTGGGATAAAGTTGTTTCTTTAGCTTCTCTTTCGGCTTATGCCTATGGTAACTTCCGAGGTTTATCGCTTAATATCTTGAAGAGTGATTGGGTCGCTGCTATATTTTAATGTAGTTGTGTGTTTTTTTCTCTTTAATCCTTGTAAATGGACTCCTTGTCCATCCTTTGTATATTGATCATATTCTTATATAATCTTCTTTTCTTTAAAAAAATGGCTTAAAATAATTATTTATATCAGTCATTGTAAAACCAGTGCTTTCTTCACAAATTGTGATATCATGGTTGTTCTCATATTCCTTGCTTTTACATGAAACTGTAATATATGTAAAGATTTAGATACATCTTATTTTTTTTTTGACTGTCTGTGAGCATTATCATTTCTAGTCTCTAGATTAAAAGATCAGTCAAATGATCATCTCTCTTTATGTTCTCCCCCCTGACAAGCTAAATGTCTTCTATTTACTTTTACCTAACACTCTGCCTTCTGCGATTGAGATATCTTTCTTGATAGAATGTAGAATGATATACGGCTCGTCTCCCCCTCCACAAAAAGGGGAAAGCGTTGCTCCCTCCCACCCCTTCTTATTCTTTGAGGAGCAAATTTCTTGTTAGTGTTGACCACAACCCTTGCTCAGTTTTTGCCTTTCTGTGCGTACTGATTTCCAATTGTATTCTTGCAGAATTTTCTCTCCAGAGGCAGCTTGTGAGGTAATAGAAGCAGAGATGCACTCTCATGTATTTTATGAACCAGAGCCAGATATATGGATGGTAATGGTAAGTTGTTTGTTTGGTTTTGAACCATAGGTTTTCCTGCTCATTTGTAAACCAAATCCTGCTTTTTGTTAGAAACTTCATTATACAATTATGTTTGATGTTTTGTTCTTCTGTTTTCAATTCTAAATAATTTTTAAAAGTTGATTTGATGATTTAGTTATACAGAATAAATAAAATTTCATCTATGGTCATAGAGATATGCTTATCGTATGGTAAATAGGAGGATGGGGATCTGTCCATTTCTACATTTTGCTATCTTGTCTGCTTCTTCAATTCTAGACTCTACTGCTGTAATTGTCACAGATATTCCTTCTACACAATATCTTTAAATCTCCTTTTCTGTTGTTTTTCGTTTTTTGTTTTTGTTTGAGCAAATAAATTGATAATCATTATCAATCAGAAATATGTAGAACCATTATAGGCAATGGTTTGCAAATTGTCTGACACCTGATAATCTTAAGAATACCTGAAATGCAAAAGGCCAATTTCCATGCTAAACTCCTCAACACACACAAACTTAATGCTCCAAAAAGGAAACCAAAAAGAAAATAATGTGCCAAAGAACTCCAAAATACAAATATATATTCCAAGCATATCAAAATACCAAATCATGCACTCAAAAGAAGCGAATGCAAAAATAAAGATCAAATACACCAAAAGACTCAAACAGAAGGAAACGGAAGCTGGTTTATTTGCTGGACCCTCCATAACAAGCGCCAAGCAAACATGAGCAACTTGGTTAAGACCTGCTGGCAGATAATGCCAAAATCTTCATGCACAACATTAAAGATAACTATGGATCTTGCCAACTAAGGGTGTTTGTTTGAACTTGTCGATCCCAATACTGACCCTTAAGGATCTCTCCCTCTCTAGTCTCTCTCTCTCTCTCTCTCTCTCTCTCTCTCTCTCTCTCTCTTTATTATATATATATTTTTAAATGTTTAGTTATATGATGGTTGTTCACCTTGTTTTTGAAACCAACCTTTCCTGGTTATCAGCTTCTTTGACATCTCTAGATGCAACACTTATTCAATATATCTCAGTCACAGCCAACCTGGGGATCCCAGTTTGCAGCGTGTGCCCACGCGCCTGGTCAACTGGCCACAACCAAAAGTATGGCTTTAAGTTGTTGCCCATTAGTAGTAGGTCACCACATACAAGCCGTCACGCTTTCCCACATCAGGTGTGTGATTTGGGTGTTATAATCCTCGAGACTTAGAATCCTTTCAATTCCTCATCATGGCCGAGTACTGATCAGTTGTAGCCCGGTCTTGAAACTCATCCCCTACAATATATCATTTTGTCTCATACTTTGTTCCTATAGTTTGACTGAGGTTCCGACTTAGTGCGACCCAAGCCTGAGAGATTCCACTTCATAACCTATGCTCACATGGTCGTCAAATAAGTGCCTATGTCAACTAGGCATACTTCAGTCTACTCAAAAGTCGATGGATGATTGTTGGTGCT
Organism: Adenophora triphylla var. japonica; assembly: GCA_022495995.1. Lineage (NCBI taxonomy): Eukaryota > Viridiplantae > Streptophyta > Magnoliopsida > Asterales > Campanulaceae > Adenophora > Adenophora triphylla. Next base: position 45,319 of record JAFEMH010007686.1, read on the forward strand.
CAATGGTAATAGGAGGCATATAAGCCTGTACCAACTCCAACCAAGGATGTTGTTGGGGTGTTGCAGTCCAATACTTATCTTCGATATTGCAAACTTTGTAATAAATTGAAGACACGTTTTTGTTGATTGACTCTATCCCCTTACAATCCCGCACTGCAGTCCATTACTTATCAACATCATTTTACCTCTTATATTTGTACTACATCTGTCCCTAAAATGAATGTCCAAAGTTCATTTAGGGGGCATTATGAAAATGTTCCCTTTTTAGGCAATTAAATGGCGAAGATGCATATATATTCTTGTTATCCACTTTCTAAACACTTAGTTTTGCAAGTATAAAGTGATCTGAGAATTTGTTTTGGTAAAAAAACAAGTAGGGACAATGGTTTTTACAAAAAGGACATTCATTTTGGGACAAAAAATCTTGCAAATTGATATTCATTTAGGGACGGAGGAAGTAATAAATTCAAGCCAAACTGGGGCTTGGTTTAGCTTAAAGGAACTCAAATAAATTAAAGATTTAAGTATATTTTTTTGTTGTTGCTATGATTCACATTTGAAAATTGTGGATATTTTAATAGAAAAAATCATAAACATTCTTGCTATTCATTTTCAAATTTTTTAGTTTTGCATAAATATAATTAATTATGATTTTTCTTTTTGAAAAGAAGTTCATTTAGGGACAGTTTTTTGATGGAAAAGTTTCAAAAGATCATTCATTTTAAGACAAAAAATGGACATTCAATTTGGGACAGAGACAATATCTTCCTAGATTTCCCCGTTGATCCTTTTTTTGTAGTTTTATTTATTATTTTGTTATGCTGATTGATCATTTCTTTCTCTTATCAGGAAGATATGTTATGATTGACTTGTTATTTTATGTGTGAAACTCGTGGGTTTAAATATATTTTCGGACAATTTATTGATGGTTAGTTGGAATTCACTCGTTTGCAGATAGTTGAGAAAAGCACGGATACAGAAGCTGTCTGGAGAACTGAAGCCTTGCGAAGCATTCTTAAAGAAGTACACTCTCTTTATGCCATGTTTTATGGTTCTATGAGAGAAATGGTCGATAAAGAATCTGGTGTAGAGCTTATACGAAGTCATCTATATACTTTCATCACTGATTATTTGAGCGGTAAGCCAATATTCTGTCATCTATTACCTAGATGGGTCTTAGCCAATTGTTATGTTATGCAGTTTAAATATTTTTATTGGAAGTTGCTAATTGTCAGCGTATGAAAAGCGGTGTCTATTGGACTTGTGCTGCTACGGTAATGCTGGAGGTTCTTCATCAAATGAGTTTTAGGGAAACTATTATAAAACCCCACGAGGTGAGCTCCATTTTCAAAAGACCCCCCACGTCGTGTTTTTCTTCCAAATAAACCCCCTCTACTTGTCTTCAACGGAGAAATAATAGTTGATGACTACATTTAACATTTGTGCCCTTTCTAAGAATGTGGTTTATTTCTTTATTATTATTATTTTTTCTATTTTTTTGTTTTTGTTTTGCAACCTCCGTCTTGCATACAACACAACCTGTCCGAAATTGACCTTCCTCCTGTTAGAAATTTCTCCTATCGAAGATCCCACAATTCCCGAAAAAGAATCATAACAACATTGAAGTTTTTTAGATATTCACACTTGGAACTCCTGACACCGGGAGAATTAGGTGAGTAAGACTTCAATTTAATGTCTTGAGTTTATATGTAAGTTATAATTATACTACATTACCCTAACTTAACACATTCTCTTAATTATATATGCAATTTTATGAACAATCAAAATATACAACTTACAATTTATTATTCATCCTTTCATGGGGCATGTAAAATGCTAGTGCTAGTATATATATGCATTCGTGTGACTTTCTCCATTATTACTTATACATAAATTACAATATTACTCTGCTAAAGTCAAGGAAGTGTTATGGAATTGTGGTCTATTCAATAACGTCTCATACCAGTTACCGATGACGAGAATCAACATCCATGCAATAATCATATGAAATCAATAAAGAAAGAAACACACAATTTGTTCACCCAATTCACCCCTAAAAAGGACTATATCTGGGGCACTAATAAGCCAGGATATTCACTAAGCAAAAATTTGTCGTGTTAGAACATAGAACATATTTTGCGTCACCAAAATAATTTCACTCTATGTCCACACCCTCGCACAATCACCCTCCGACCATCCAATGAATGCCCTTAAAGGAACCCCAAGGCCGCCTTGCCCTAGGCTCTCTTGTTAATATCACAGATTCAATATAGATATCCTAACTATTTCTCTCTCTAGCCCTCAATAATTCTTTCTTTCCAAGCAAGAGATCCACTGCAATTAGGAAATCAAATCTGCCAAGGAAACTCCTAGTACCCCCCCCTCACTGCGTTCGCACGGCCGTGCGTATATTCTGGCATGCCCGTGCAAACCAATGCGAGGCTACGCACTTTGCATGCATGTTCGTGCCACTTTGCATGCATGCTCGTGCCAAACCTGCTTTCTCAATTTCTCGGCCACATCATCTCCTGTCGCACCACTGACTTGAACCCTTCTTTGAACTTATTTCTGGTTATTCTCAAACCCCAAACGATCTCCCACCTAGAGACTAACAACAAGCGACTTCCACTATCAAACTCCCAGCCCTACTATTTAGTTTAAGTTACATAACCCATCTAAATCTCTGCAGCCCCCAGTTTCGATCTCTGTTCCTGCAGCCTACATCCAATCAGACAGCCTTGCTCTTCAAATCGGAGCTGTGCACTGAATTCTGTGCCGTTCTGCACCGTACCGACATCTGTAGTTTACTTGACCGTACCGTACCGAAATCTGAACCATACCGTATCACACCACACCGCACCGTACCGAAATATGCACCATATCACATCCAATTCAGACAACCATGATTTTCTAACTGGGGCTCTGATACCAGTTGTTGTGGAATTGTGGTCTATCAGAGCATTACTGTCCAATACTAGTTATCGATGACGAGAATCAACTTCAACATCCATGTAATAATCATATGAAATCAATAAATAAAGAAACACACGATTTGTTCACCCAGTTTACCCCTATAATTTGTCGTGTTACAACAGACATTTTGCCTCACCAAAATAATTTCACTCTATGCCCACACCCTCGCACAATCATCCTAGACATGCTTTCCGCCCATCCAAGGAATGCCCCTAAGGGCAGGCCAAGGCCGCTACGCCTTGCCCTAGGCTCTCTTGTTAATCTCACAAATTCAATATAGATATCCTAACTATTTCTCTCTACACTCAATAATTCTAGGTTATCGCTTTTATTTATACTATAACAAAATCTAGTCCCAAGTCAACAAGGATTTATGTTCAATAAAGGACTTCTTTCTTTCCAAGCAAGAGATTCACCGCAATTAGGAAACCAAATATGCCAAGGAAACTTCTAGTCGCCCTCAGCTTCTGCCCGTTCGCACAGCTGTGCGTGTATTCTGGCACGCCCAGCAACCAATGCCAGGCTACTTACTTTGTTTTCCACTTTGGCAAGGCCGTGCCACTTTGCATGCATGCCCACCCGTTTTCCCAATTTCTCGGCCACGTCATCTCCTGTTGCACCACTTGCACCACTGACTTGAACCCTTCTTTGAGCTTGTTCTTTGTTATTCTCTAACCCCAACAGGAAGCATAAAGGGATTTTTAAAAAGAAATAGCGACAGGGGTCTTTAAAAGATGGGGCACACCACATGTTTTTTCTGTTTTGTTTTTTTCTCCTCCACATTATCCGCGATGATTATTTGTCCATTGGAGCTACTGGACTAGTGCTGAAGTTTCTTTATATCTCACCTTACATTTGAATTTTATGAGGCAGATTTCTTCATTGGGAAGAAAATACAGTTACCAAACTTCCGTGACTCTTTAAAGGAGCGTGGAACTGTACAGATGTTGACTCTAGGCCGGGAGGCTGCAATCGAAGTTCAGGTTTGTGCTTTCATTTTCCATTGAGTTTATTGAGATATTCATAAAATTACTATCAAACTCTAGTTTAGGGGTTGGCAGCCCCTAGGGGTGACAATTGCTTATCCACCGAATATCCACGATTTTTTTTAATGCTTTAGACTACTATACAGTGTACCATATTAGTATTATATAGAGCCAATGAGACTTGCTCAGATGGCATAGGCCCTTGCTTTCCCTTGGGAATGTCAAAGGTTTGATCCTCTTCACTTGCTTAAAGCATTGTAATTCTTAATGGATATCACCCATATTTCTTGCCACCCCTAGCGGCCTCTTAAAAGTAACCTTGTAAGTCCACAGTTCGCTGAAGAAAAAGAGTAACTTTAGCGGCATATGATCTGGCATTGAATCTGATTGATTAAGGGGGCGTGCTACCATTAGGCACCAGTTCTATCGTGAATAATGGGCCCCAAAATCGTATGTGTATTTATTGCATATTGTATCATTAGATAAGAACAAATAAGTAAAAAAAATCTGTAATTAATGTAAAAATAGTTAAAAATACTGGTTATGACACCCCCCCTCTCTCTCCCCCACCCTACACACAGCACAATTGACTTGATATAATACTATTATTTTATTTGCATCCTTTTCCATCACCATTTGCACAATGTTTCCAACCCAGATTTTAAATTATCTTTCTACCCATATTTCAAATTAATATCAGAAGAGTCGCATGTATCTATCATTGCCTAAATAAGCAAGATATAGTAAGAGTGAATGGTGGTTTCAAGACAAAACAAAACCCATTGGAACACTCATTAAGTTGGAGAGAGAGAGAGAGAGAGAGAGAGAGGGAGAGGGCTTTATATCATATGTTAGTATATGGTTTAAATGGAGTAAACTGTGGTCTTATATGCCAACGAAAATAGATCTCATGAAATTTATTTCACCAAGCGCAAAATATTCATGTCCGCGCTGCTTACTTTCGCCTGCTACTAACTGCAGATGTGGGTCACCAAATACTTCGCAGCCGAGAGCTTTGTTCCAATCTTACTTTTTGTTTGTATAGTTTTGTCCATGCTCGCAGTTCAAGGGCTTTAAGTCACAAGCAAAAATTTTAATATGTGGAATCGAGCTCTTCCATTTAGAGAAGTAAACTAATGAATTTATCTGCAAAATGAAGAATTGTGGTTGCTCATTGTTCTTTTGCCTTGGTTCATACTACTCCCTCTGTTTCAAAATTAATGTCCAAAAAAATTCGAATTAGCTCTTGATCAAGAGTAAAACTTTGATTTTTTTGGACATTCATTTTGGGACGTAGGGAGTATTATTTACCGTCAAGTACTTGTTTATTCATTTAACCCTATCAGGACTTCTATTAATCTACATTGGGCCATCCTGAAAGGTTCTTAGTGGTCGGCTTCTTATTGTGCTTGTTGACATTTAACTGCTGTATAATTGAAATGTGTAGTATTTGCTGGCTATACCGGAACTTTGAAGTTGTCTTGGTCGACAAACAACTTATCTAATCTGGGTTGTTGCTTCTTTTTTGGGCAGTCCCTCGTTACAGTGGTAGAATCATATGCTGGGAACTCATTATCCTACTCTCTGATCTTGTTCCAGGATCTGCTGGTGTCCACAACACTTTCTCCTGTAATTCTTCTTCCTTAACTCCTACTCTTCTCTTCCCCAAGAATTGTATTGAATATCAATACATGGCTACGTCTATCTCGATTGTTTTATTAGAACTTCTATGTAGCTATATAATGCTTAATTTACGAGCTGGAATTCTTCTTTTTGAGGTCGAGGAGCTTTCTGGAACATTCCCTTTTATCATGTTGACCACATTTGTTTCATCATAAAATCTGTTTCAGGAAGACACAATAAACCTCTTCGCGTATGCCATAAAGAGGCTGACCCCACGCGCTCTATCCTCAGGAGCAAGCTCCTGGTCCTCTTTACTCAAAGGAAATACAGCTTCTTATATCGCCCCTGCTTCTAGGATGGCAAATTCTGGTTCAGCTCCGGATCAGTTTTATGGGTTACGTGACGCCTCTTCCACTGGGGAAAACAATTATCACACTGTCAGGCCGTTACAGAGTGGCAAGTGGTCCAGGGGAAGGATGGCTTTCTTGTCACTGACATTTGGGGTGTAGAAGTTGGTAGTCTGGTTCCTACCACCCCAACAATTTGGCTTAAGCAAACAGAGGAGAAGATGCATCTTTGTGTTTATCAGCATAAAAGCCTTACTATGATCCTTCTTATTCCGGCCTTGTCCAGTGGGGAGCAGGGAATCTCCATAATAAAGCAACAAATTCTAGAAAATGTCAGCCTCCTCTTTTCATATTTAATGCATGTGCTTGAACTCCGTTACACCTATTTCTCAATGATTTAACACATCTTATTGAGTCTTGGTAGTCAGTACACTGTTCTTGAGAAATCTAATAACTCCTTCAATGATGACTAGTTTTTATTAAAATGATACCTTTTATGTTCTTTCATGCTCTTTTTTAAAGCATTGACTACTAGGTATATGGCGCTTGTATATTGTGTGAATAATGTTGAAGTCGCTTGATGTATACTTAGTTTTAATTCAAAACGTGTCCTGAAATTAGAAAGAGGAGAGAATTTTAATGGCGCTTGATATTGACAATGCTGCTTCTTATCTAAAAAATAAAATAAAATAAAAAAGATATTGACAATACTGCTACCTATTGCTCACAGTCTTGGCATATTCTGACTTCAAGTTAATAGGAAAAATCCGTCTAGATTGTATTTGATTTATTAACTGTTACATTACAAAAATGTAGAGCAGATTTAGGTTGAGAAATTACTGTGTGTTAGGTGAATGCCTTTGCCTGTTATTGCTTAAACACCATCGGTTTTGTTATCTGCCTGTTGTTTGTGGTTCTTTTGAGTAGAAAACTGTAAATTAGCATGCTGTTGCAAAATGCCATATTTTTGGTGTAAAATAAGAATCTTCAGCAGCTTCTCTTTAAATGGGACCTCTATGTACTTTAGGCTTTTATTATTTACAGCTTTTTAGAATTCACTGATGATATAATGCCTAAGGATCTCAGGTATATGGTCTTTTTCGACCAATTGGGATTCGAAGTTTAATATGGAAGCTGCCCCCCCTCATGGTTCTGGGCTACATAGGTGATGACAATTATGTGCTTTGAGTTTTCATGACTCTGTTTTTTTCTTTTTGGTAATAAAAAATAACGGGTATAAATACATGAAAAAAATAGACGTACCCATAAGATACATTGCTCAAAATTTATTTTCTTAGATACTCTATGAAGACTATTGATATCCATGATGTTGCATATACTGGCTGCTATATATTGAGAAATTCATATATTGTACATTTGTACATGTGAATAAAACTCTCTTCCTCTTTTCCCAAAGCATATGCACGGTCACACTTCTTTGGAATCTAAGCAGCGGTTTTTCTTTTAGATAGAGCAATATTAGTTGCAATAGCTGTAGTTTTATGCTGAATACCTTTTAAATTCTTGTGTATGCCAGGCCTCAGCAAAAATGTTCAAAGTTGAGGAGAAACTTGCAAAAGGATGGGGCGGTGAGAATGCTTATCATGTTGCTGGGTATCGTTATCTGCTCGTGGATGGTGACAGGAATATATCAAGGGCTTCACCACCTGGAAAAGTAACAACCCTGACAAAGGTCAGAATTTTCTTCTTCAGATGATTCAGTTAGATAATTCATATATCATGAACCTGCAACAAATAGATATTGTAAAAATAAAAAAAAAATAAAAATTATCTCTTGGAGTGCTTTCCAATTATATTTAGAAGCTATTCTTTGTTATTTTGCCTCCATCCTTTCAATTTAATTTTGATGCTTAGGGCATCATGCCTGGTCATTAGCTTTCTTGGTAATTTATGGGTTCGATGGTACCACAAAAGTTGAAATTGGTAAATGCACATAGTTTTCTTTGTGAGCACCTCATGGCTGAAATTGCTTGCTTGACTTTGCATTTATCATGGCCTGATGTAATGTACAACCAAATATTTTTCCTTTTGTATTAAACTTCTACCGAAATCCTCAAGCTCATAGATTGGAAGGATCTTAATTTTTTTTTTCATGGGCCAACATTTCCAGCTGGCATGCCTCCACTTTCTTTTGACTTGACCCTTGTGCTCTTTTTGGTGGTTTGGTTGTGCCGTCATTAGTGCCCCAATTATAAACCTTGAGTCCTAGAATAATGTAGTACGGGAAGGATCGATCCCATGAGGAGAAAGATTCTTGGCTCCAGGTCATCTATACCGTTGGATTTGTGTTTGATCATCGGAATATAAATAACCATTAAATTATTTTTCAGTTACTCGATGTGATAAAATTATGTCTTTTCTGTGAAAGGGTTTGCTATCTAATGCTTCCGAATTCATTATGGGGTTCTGGTACTCGCTACAAATTGGAAACCACTAACGATGGCAGTTTTGTAAACAAGTTTGGTAGCTGAACATGTGTTTTGAAGCCTGAATCACATTGCCATGTGACTTTTGGAGTAACTTAAAGGCATCTCAAAATGGTGACAATCCATGTCGATGTGCTTTCATTTGTTCTTGCAACTCAAGTAGTAATATGATTAGCACTGGTGTAATTGTGCTGTCTACATGAAATGGTGTTGTATTTTCTTGAGGAAACACTAGTTCTCTTATAAACTCTTAAAAAACAAGACAGTAGCCTTTTATTCTTTCTACACTTCCTGTATATCGAGGTGTCCTCCAAGAATGCACACCAACTTGTGGTAATTCGTCGTGTATCTGAACAGTTCCCCGGTCAGAATTGCTTAGACATACTCAGATTATGTTAATGAAGATCGGATTGAAAAATGGATTGACTTGAAGTCCATTTAGGAACCAATTTTCCTTCATTTTTCGTCAGTTTAAAATCAGCTTCCATTGGAGTATCTGCTTTTTATGAGCTTTATTCCTGCAAGATTCAGTAGACCATATATATACTAAATGTAGTTAATGAAGATCCATGTTTCAGCTTTATTAACTTCTAATCCTAGAACATATGCAATAGAATCAAGATCTTTCTTATGAAACGCTTCCTTTATTCTTGTCGTAACTGATGACACCCTCTGAATTTCTTCCTTTGACTAAGATATCATCAACACAAACAAGTTAAACATACTACGGTGGCATATAGAAGTTCTGACTTTCATATATGGTTTAAATGCTGCATATATACATTCTGAGATGGAAAAATCAGAGATACCAGGTCCATATGCCAATCTGATAGTATAGGTGGTGGAGCTGAACTGGAAAGCTGATTTACAAGAATGCAGAGCACATTAGTCACAATGCACAAGGTTTTAACTTCAGTGCCAAGCTAATTATGCACATGAAAAATAAATTTCTGAGTCCTCTACGACAGGAGTAAAGGGTATTGAGAGGAAAGTTTGAATGTAAAATTATCATAAAAGATGAGAATCTATGGTACGTGTGGAGTGTGGATGTACAAAGGATGCTATTTCACGTGTTGGATGATAAAAATGCATCTTAATCTTTCATTTTATTTTTGAAAACTCTTGCTGATCTCTAATACTCCCTCCATCCCTGAAAGATAATCTTACTTTAATTTTAATGGTCAACTTGATTGGAAATTTGACAAAAGAATTCTGAAAACTTAATTATCATAGTGAAATGATAAACTTGTTAATGATGCACCATTTTGAATGCTGTCAATAACTATTTTTTTTTTCGAAATCACGAGGATAAATATTTTTTTCATAAATCTTTTGTCAAAGTTCAATCAAGTTGACCATTGCAAACAAGGTGGGACTATCTTTCTGGGACGTAGGGAGTATTATTTATTTTTCCAGAACAAGTCATCTTTCTCTTTTTCTTTCTTCCAAAAAGTCATTTTCTGTCCGCGCTTCTTTGCTATTAAGCAGCAGTCGGTCCATGCAATTTTCGATGCAGTTTTCATCGTGGGTCATCCGGAAACGATCTCTGTGCTTTAATAAAGGGGCAAGATCAGATACATCCGACCCCACTATAGGTGGGAGCCTTTGCGGCATTGGGGTAATGTTGTTGTTGTATTAGAGTGCATTAAATAAACCCCGAAAACATGATAGCTACTGCTATTGTTTTTTTTTCTATGCCAATTAAACGGGTTTCATACTGAAAACTTGAGTTAATAGCACTGCATCCGGCTTGAATGTATTCCTTTCTTCTTTTGTTGATTTCATCATTAATCACATAACAATTGTATATTTGAAAGAAGGCCTGCTTTATTTTCAATCTTTGTAAAATTCTTGGTTCTGTTCTGTTTTTGTTCAGGTGAGATATCTAGCGAGTAACCTATGTTACTTTCAGAGGCATCTGCTTGCTCTACTTAAAGAGGTTCTTTTGCTTGTTGAGTTCGAAATCTAATGTCATGATCTTTCAACATGTTTGGCTATAATGTCGCAGGAATCCTTGGTTGCTCTAAATAAAGTCCGTGAAGAGGTTGATTTGGAAAAGAGCAAAGCTAAGTGGAATGGGCCAGATCATGAGAAAGATCTCGAAATATCCATCAGAGGGAAGAACAATGCTTGGGTGATTGCTAGGGTTACCAGAGGAAAAGAGCTTTATATGGTTCTCGAGAAAGCCAATGAGACACTTCTATATGCATCTGATGCCGTAGAAAAGTTCAGTGACAGGTAACTCGTCTTATGCCAACATCCGTTAGCATCCCATTCTTCTGAAGTATATTTTTGAAAGATTATCTATCTGAAGGTGTATTATGTGACTGAGTTGGAAAGAGAACGGCCTTTCATCTGCTAAGCAGGAAAAAAGTCTGTCAAAGCTGGAGAAATATTAAAACTTGAACAAATTAAAATTTTGTTTAATGTTGTGTTGTGAAGTCTCATAAAGAAAGCTAGTTACTCTCTTTGTCCCAAACTGAATGACCTTTTTTTGTCCCGATTCAATGAATGGCCTTTTGAAACTTTTTCTTCAAAAACCTGTCCCTAAATGATTTTTTACCAAATTTCTTTTCATAGTCATTATATATTTGCAAATTAAAAGTTTGAAAGTGAAATGTAAGAATATTTATGATTTTTTGCTACTAATAATTAACCTTTTCAAAATGGTCCTTACATTCAAAGTGGTCATTCATTTTGGGACGGAGGGAGTAGTTTAATATCCTAAGAAATTTATTGCATGTTCTTTTAATTGCAATTGTGAAAGAAAGATTGGTCAATGAATAACCACAAGGTTGTTTGAGAGGATCATACTAATTAAGAGGAATTTTCAGCTTGGTCTACTTGTTTATTTCTCATCGTTTACATTTTACTTGTTTCTATGTAAGGGTTTATTGTTTTCAAAAGCACTGTAGTATCATCTCGTAACTATGTTCTCGTATTGTCAATATGCTAGGGTGGTTTGTGTTATTAGACTTGATTTTAATAACCCGGCTTCTGATAACGTGTTTACTTTCTGGCGTCTCTAATCATGTAGATATTGCAATGGAGCATTTTCTCTGGATTAACGGATGTCACCCGTAGGCTGTTGTTCCACTAATCGACCGAGTATGAACAAGGTACATGATGAATAACAGTCTAGTTCTATGTACTCCCTTCCCTTGCAGAAAGTTAGTCCCATTTTTTTTTATGGTTAACCTGAGTCAACTTTGAGCAATAATTAAGATTAGTTTTAACTATGCCAATGAAAATCTAAAACTTGCTATCGATACACCATTGTAAATACTATCAATAACAAGTTTTAGATTTTCATTAGCATTAGGATAGTTAACACTAACCTAAATTTGCTCAAAGTTGACTCAGGTTAACAATAAAATAAAAAAGTGGGACTAACATTCCGGAATGTAAGAAGTTAGAAGTATTTAATTTTGACCCTCTTTTGAACTATCTTCTAGTGCTGCACCCGCACATACAGTTTGTTCGGTTTTCTTTAGAGGAAAACCTTTTTTTTCTTACTTTTATTTGCCGAGTGTGTTATTGTGTATAACTTGATGATTACACATGTGAAACAGAACCTGCATACAGAAATTCCACAAATAAATGCCTACCTATCGTTTGTCTCCCTCTCACTTCCTCCCATTATCTTTTTTCTTTTTCTTGCTTTCATTTGCCATAGATAAGTTTGAAATAGGGTACACATAACTCTGCATTTTAGCTGCAACATGTTAAAGATGTGTTTTGAGTCAAGTAGAAAAGAATGAGTGCCACTATTCACATCTGTCAAATTTCTTAGTACATCCATGTTCATGCTTTAAAATTCCACTTCAATTTCCATTTTTGTCCATCTCACTTTACTTGATATTACCCAAAATGGAAAGTTTTATACTCGCAACATCAATAGAATTACTATTTCCCCAATTATCTCTCCTACTTTAATTTTTCTACTTGCAACATATCCTTGCACTAGTTCTCTCGTATATTCTTTGGTATCAAAGTGAAACAGAGTATTACCATACTTTTAAGAATATATATATATATATATATATACATAAAATTTACATGCAGTTGCAATGTAATGTGGTATATAATTGGAGATGGCCAAACGGGGCCGTCCCGGCCCGTACGGACCAACCTGCGGGCGGGACGGGTTGAAGCCCGTCAGCCCGTTTGATGAAACGGGCCTAAACCCAGCCCGACCCTTCCCAATTTGGATGTCCAAGCCCGCCCGTTTGTCCCGGATATGAAGATTCATGTGCCAAACGGGTTTTCCTTCTTTAAAAAAAAAAATCAGAAAAAATATGAAAAAAATCAAAAAAAAAAAAAAAAAAAAAAAAAAAAAAAAAGAAATTTATTATTTAGTAAACTATTTTTTAAAATATAAAATCACTTAGACATAAGAAAATTAGTTGTTTTATATATAAAAAAAGATAGAAAAAAATTAAATAAATGAAAGTATATAAAAGAAAAGAGGGACGGATCACTTTATATTTATTTTTTATTTTTCTTTTAATTTTTTATTGACTAGGAAATATTATTTTAGACTTTGTTTATTAGTGATTTTTTTACAAAAAGGCATATAAAAAAAGATAGGAAAAAGCTAAACAAATAAAAGTATATAAAGGAAAAGAGAGACGAACTATCTTATATTTATTTTTAATTTTTTTTTAATATTTTATTGGCTAGAAAATAATATTTTAGACTTTGTTTATTAGTGATTTTTTTTAACAAAAATGTATATAAAAAAAGATAGAAAAAAATTAAACAATTTAAAGTATATGAAAGAAAAGAGGGACAGAATAATCTTTATTTATTTTTATTTTTATTTTTTTATTAATTTTTTATTGACTAGGAAATAATATTTTAGTTTTTGTTTATTAGTGATTATTTTTACAAAAATGTATAGTAAAAAAAGATAGAAAAATTCTAAACAAATGAAAGTATATAGAAGAAAAGAGGGATGGACTATCCTATATTTATTTTTTATTGACTAGGAAATAATATTTTAGATTTTTTTTATTAGTGATTTTTTTTACAAAAAGGTATATAAAAAAAGATAGAAAAAAGCTAAACAAATGAAAGTATATAAAAGAAAAGGGGGATGGACTATTCTATATTTATTTTTTATTTTCTTTTAATTTTTTATTGAATAGGAAATAATATTTTAGACTTTGTTTATTATTAATTTTTTTTTACAAAAATCTATATAAAAAAAGATAGAAAAAACTAAACAATTTAAAGTATATAAATGAAAAGAGGAACGGACTACCTTATATTTATTTTTTATTTTCTTTTAATTTTTTATTTAATTTTTATTGACTAGAAAATAATATTTTAGACTTTGTTTATTAGTGATATTTTTTTCTTCAAAAAGGTATATAAAAAAAGAAAAAAAATTAAACAATTTAAAGTATATAAAAGAAAAGAGGGACGGACTATCCTTTATTTATTTTTATTTTTATATTAATTTTTTATTGACTAGGAAATAATATTTTAGACTTTTTTTATTACTGATATTTTTTACAAGAAGGTATATAAAAAAAGATAGAAAAAAATTAAACAATTTAAAGTATATAAAAGAAAAGAGGAACGGACAATCCTTTATTTATTTTTATTTTTTATTAAATTAATGTATATAAAAGAAAAGAGGGACGGACTAAACAATTTAAATTATTATTAAATATTTTTCTCTTAATTATTACTATTATGTGATATTCAATTATCAATAATATTAGTAAACATTTCTTTACATATATGGTAATGATTTAGGATATGCATAGAGTTTAGGATATGTAATATAGGGTTTAGGGTATAATATACTTCCTCCGTTCCTAAAAGTTTGTCCCATTTGACTTTTTTGTTGAACTTTGACCTCAAATTTATGAGAGATTAATCATGTTCATGAAATTCTAAAAGTTGTTGTTGATAATATTATTAATGGTGAATCAATAGGAATTTTTATAATTTCATGAACATAATTAAATTGTCATATATTTGTGGTCAAAGTTCAACTAAAAGGTCAAATGGGACAAACTTTTAGGGACGGAGGGAGTATATGATAAATGATTTAGGGTATACGATATATGATAAATAGTTTATGGTATAAGGTATATGATAAATGGTTTAGTGTATAGTGGTATATACTATAAGGTTTAGGGTATAGGGGTATATAATTTAGAGTTTAGGTATATGATTTATGGTTTAGGGTATAAGGGTATACTCCCTCCGTCCCACCAACATTGATACCAAATTTCTGGGCACGGGGATTAAGGAAAAGTAAGTGAGAGAAAAAGTGAAAGAAAATGTTGTGAGTATGAAGAATTAAATAGGAGAGAGAATGAATGAGTGGAATAGTTAGGAGAGAGAATGTTGTGAGTGTAAAAGTGAAATTGGAGAGAGAATGAGTGGGGTAAATAGTGAAGATTCCTTTGCCATTTTGGACAGTATCAGTTTTGGTGGGACGAACCAAAAAGGAAATAAGTATCAGTTTTGGTGGGACGGAGGGAGTATACTTTAGAGTTTAGGTATATGGGTTAGGGTATGAGATATATATGGTTTAGAGTTTAGAGTTTAGTGTTTAGTGTTTAGTGAGTGATATATATTACAAGGTTTAGGGTATAGGTGTATAGGGGTATATACTTTAGAGTTTAGATATACTCCATCCGTTCCTAAAAGATTGTCCTGTTGTACATTTTGTAATTATTAAGGAAGTGCTTCACCTTCTTATACCTTAGTAGATTTGCACTAACATTCATGCCTAAGTTTAGAAATGGGACATACTGTTTGGGACAAGTCAAAATGATAAATGGGACAATCTTTCAGGAACGGAGGGAGTATGATTTAGGATTTAGGGTACGGGATATAAATATGATTTAAGGTATAGGTGTTAGGATATGAGATATATAGGGTTTAAGATTTATAATTTAGCATATAGTGGTATATACTTTAGAGTTTAGGTATATAATATAGGGTTTAGGGTATAGGGGTATATACTTTATTATTATAGTTATTGTTATTGTTATAATATTAGTAAACATTGTTTTACATTGTGATTGGTTTAGGGTATGTATGGGTCTTAGGGTATACTCCCTCCGTTCTATTACAAATCACAAATATTCCTTTTTTTCCGTCCCATTACAAACCACAAATTCACTATTTCCTCCACTCATTCTCTCTCCTATCATTATTTTAATACTCACAACACCATTATAATTTACTATTCCCTCCACTCATTCTCTCTCCTATTTTACTTTTACACTCACAACATTTATATCATTATTTTTTTTCTTAATCTCCGCGTAAACAGTAAATTTCCTCTTTCTACCGGGACGGAGGGAGTATGATATAGGGTTTACGGTATATGATTAAAGTTTAGGGTTTATGGTTTAGAATATAAGGTAAATGATAATTGATTTTAGATTGGGGTTTAGGGGTTGGGTATATTAATAAGCATTGTTAATTATTTTTTAAGATTAAATTATAATTAGTGTATACTCCCTCCGTCCAAGTAAGTGTTTCACACTTACTGTTCACACATATATTAAGGAGGGATTATTATATTGAAAGTGTTGTGAGTGTAAAAGTAAAATAGGAGAGAGAATGAGTGGAGGGAATAGTAAATTATAATGGTGTTGTGAGTATTAAAATAATGTAGGAGAGAATGAGTGGAGAGAATAGTGAAAAAAACTTTCCATTTTGGGTAAGAAACAAAGTGTGAAGTATGTAATTGGACGCCCAAAATAGAAAGTGTGAAGTATGTAACTGGACGGGGGGAGTATTGTATATGATAATTGGTTTAAGGTTTATAATGGGGTTAGGGGTTGGGGTATATTATATTAATGCGTATTATTTGTATTTTTTTTAAAGGTTAAATTATTATTATTGTTATT
This sequence comes from Adenophora triphylla var. japonica, assembly GCA_022495995.1. Taxonomy (NCBI): domain Eukaryota; kingdom Viridiplantae; phylum Streptophyta; class Magnoliopsida; order Asterales; family Campanulaceae; genus Adenophora; species Adenophora triphylla. The sequence continues at coordinate 61,581 of JAFEMH010007686.1, forward strand.
GTTAATAAGTATTTTTTATAACTTATTTATATTATTTTACATGGTGAATGGTGAATGGTTTAAGGTATGTATGAGGTTTAGGGTATACAATATGGTTTAAAGTTTAGGATTTAGGGTATGGTAATTGGTTTAAAGATTAGAGTGGATTTTAGGGGTTGAGATATATTATTAAACATTATTGTATTTAGGTATATTTTTTTCTAATTTATTATTATTATTCTTGTTATTAATAATAATAATAACAAGAATAATAATAATAACAAAGACATTTTAGACATTTATAAACAGATCCGTGCGGACATGTACATGTTTGTAAAACGGGCCATAGGCTACGGGCCACGTGCTGGATGGGCGCGGGCCAAACGAGCTGCGGGCCACGGTCCGTGCGGACCTCCCACGGATATGAGCCCATTTTGGTCATCACCATATACTCCTTCCGTCCCACTTCAAGGGTCCTAGGGTAGTATTTCACACTTCTTAAGAATTTTTTTTTTAAAAAATGAATAAATAATTGCAAGTGGGTAGAAGATTAGATGAGAGAGAATGTAAAAGTTAAAAGATTTATGATAAAATCTCTTTTTTATTGGTTTTTTTGTAAATATGTTAACATTATAAGGGCATAATGAATGGTTTTTTTGTAAATATATTTACATTATAAGGATATAAATGTTCGAAACACTGTTCAAAGTTTGTCATTTATAGAATGAGACTCTTAGTCTGGAACGGATCAAAAGAGAAAGTAGGAATTTTGACATGGGACGGAGGGAGTATAATGTAACAAAAGTTGTAATTTAGGCCTTTATATTCACACAGGTGCAATCCGCTGCAAAATTGAATATCTGTTAAATTTATGGGACTGACGTTAAAAATTAACGATATTGAAGGAAACGTTCAAGCTTCTTTAAAATTTGCATTCTCTAATCCTAAAATTCAACAATTTTTCAATTATTATAATCTTTAAAATTTGCATTCTCTAGCCCCAATATTCAAGAAAATTTCAATTATTATAATTTCGTTAATTATTTTTACAAAACACCTAAAAAGGTTAATATTTTAATCCCATTTTTCATTTATACAAAGGGTCACAACCATCACTGTCAACACCATTGCCACCACAACTACAGGCAGTCCGCCATCAACTGACTCAAAACCCCCAAAATATTCCAACCCCTTCAGCATTCGATCGGCATCACCATTAACCAACACCAAAGCAAACAAAAATACTCCGTAAAATATAAGAGAGGAATAGGGAAAATCTCCGTCGCAACAATCACCAAAACAATGAAATTCCAGATTCGCCTATAATCCAAAGCAACAAAATTCACCGCAATAAAAATGAGACCCTGACTGGTATGGCCAGTCATGAAAGATTTTAGCAAAATCTGCAATAATTTACTTCCACAATTTCAAATCAACCGCCAAATATCCAAAAAAGCTGCATAATAACCTGAGGGAGAAGTCGGAGACTGGAGAGGAAGTCGGTTCCGGCGCCAGCGACTGACTGGGAAAAGAAGGGAGGGGAAGATGAATGACTTTGGGATGGTGTGGATGCGGTTGGAGTTGGGGCGGTGGTGGGGTGTTGAAGAAGAGAAAAGTGGTTGTCTGTTTTTTTCTCTTCCAGATCTAGATCTAGGTTGCAGACGGTGAATCAATTTGGGGTGGCGCCGATTGAAGGAGGGGGACGCCACGAGAGATGATTGGCGTGGGTGTAGGGGTGGAGGGGAGGGGGAAGACACTGTAGTAGAGGAGAGAAGGGTGGTGATGGAGTTGACTCGACGTGTGAGGGTGGGGCAGTGCTGGGTGGAAGTGGGAATGGTGGGTGGGCTGAAGAAGGGTTATTAGTTAACATAACAAAAAAAATCTAATCATTAAAAATAAGTAATAAATAAATTTTAAATGATTTATTTTTTGAACAATTTATTTTTTTCTTTTGGAATTGTTAACATTATAAAAGTTGTTTTGAAAAAAAAAAAAAAAAAAACTCTTATCATTTCCAAGTGTCAAGTGAATATTTGTTGAATTTAGGGGTGGAGAATGCAAATTTTAAAGAAGCTTGTTAACATTTTCGTCAATATTGTTAACTTTTTTTAACTTCCGTCCAATAAATTTAACATACATTCAATTTTGCACCGAAATGCACCTTTGTATAAATATAAAAGCCTAAATTGCCACTTTTGATATCATATACTCCCTCCGTCCCGGTCGAAGTGTCCCAAAATGGGTTCGACGCGAAAATTAAGGAAAGTGATGTAAGAAAGAGAAAAGTTTAAATGTTGTGAGTATGAAAAATTAAATAAGAGAGAGAATGAGTGAGAGGAATAGTTATGAGAGAGAATGAGTGGGAGAAATAGTTAGGAGAGAGAATGTTGTGAGTGTAAAAGTAAAGTAAGAGAGAGAATGAGTGGGTGGAATAGTGAAAAAACTTTCCTTTTTTGGGTATGAGACATTTTAAATGGGACGCCCAAAATAGAAAGTTGAGACACTTCGGTCGGGACGGAGGGAGTACCATATTGCAAATCTATACTATAGTATATTAAAGTAGGCGAAAACGAACATGAGTGTGACACCTCATAAAAAAATGGGAGTATCTTTCATTCTAGGAAGCCACATCATCCTAGCTATTGATGTGCCAAGACTTTTCAAATTCGGCTATTAGTTGAGTATATTAGACAATAATAAAAAAAAATAATATGAGGTATGATATTAGGTACTCTTATATAGGAGTATATAATAGAAGTATAGATATTATGTATGGTATTAGGTACTATTATATAGGAGTATATAATAGAAGTATAATAATAGAAGTATAGATATTAGATATGATATTAGATACTATTATATAGGAGTATATAATAGAAGTATAGACTAGGATATGTAACTAGGTATAAGTTAAGTAGTAATAGACATATACTCTTATATATATAATAGAAGTATAGACTAGGTATGCTATTCATTTAAAAACGCTAATAAATTGATACATAATCAACTTTTTGGCTTCTTATGTATTGACTATCCTAATTCAACTTTTCATATATAAAAATGTATTATTTTATTTTCGAAATACATATGATTTTGCTTGAAAATATGATAATAATTAAAGAAATTAATTTTAGTAATCCGAAAGACAAAAAGATGTTTAATGTTCTTATTTAAAAACACTAATAAATTTATACATTATCAACTTTTCCCTTTCGTATGTATTGATTATCCCAATTCAACTTTTCATATACAAAAATGCATTATTTTATTTTCGGAATACATATCATGAAGAGAGACTTTACAAATACATGAACGAAAGATTGTTCATATCTTCATCGTTTAGTATACTTCAACTGTTAAGAGCATGAAGAATCATTGCATTAGTTTCACATTATGTTCATTAGTAACATGCATATGATAATTCAAAAGACACACCAACGTAATTTAATTTTGCTATCTATTACTAAACATATAGAAGAATATAATTTTATTTTGTTATAATCAACGGGAATATGAAACAAGTTGAAGTTTAAAGGTTGTAATACTAACTAATACAATAATTAAAAAAAACATTTAGACTATTCATAAAAGATCAATAGTTGAAGAGTCATCCATTTTCTTCATTCAAGTATATAAAGACTAATTTCCTTTTGACAAATGTTTGTTTTTTCCTCTCCATCACTTTTGTAGAGACTGATTCATGAAGAAAGAAAATGTGTCAAGGTTCTAGGGAATGCTATTGTAAAATGCTATTGTAAGTATTCACAAAATCCATTTTTTTTTTCGGATTTGTGAGTGACTTCTTTATAATCTCTTTTGACTTATTTTGAATATGATTTATTTTTTATATTTATGTTTGTGTTTTTTATTTTGAATTTGAATTTGATTTTGATTTTGATTTTAATTTTAATTTTAACTTTTATTTTATAAATTTTCGTCTTTATTTTGATTTTATTTCTTGCGTTTTTTCTATTTCTTTTATGTTTGTGAATGTTTCTTTCACTTTTTAATTATTAAAATTTTAATTTTCATTTTTTATTTGCATTTTATTTTTCGTATGTTTCTATATTGATATTGATTTTCTTTTATGCATTAGATTTTTTTCTTTCTTAATTATTAAAGTTTTCTACATTTTGCTTTTGTTATTTTTGTAAGACAATTTACAACTTGGCTTTAAATAAGAACTTTGTTTGGATTATTTTTTTTAATTTTTTTTTCTTTCGATTATGATTTGATTTCTTTTACTTATTTGTAAAGTTGATTTTAGTTTTATTTCTTATTTTTTTTATATTTGCTTTACTTTCGTTTTTTAATATTATCTTCCTTTTTTTCAGTTTGTGATAAAAAATATTTCTTTTATTTCGATTAAAGTTTGATTTTTGGTGTATTTATTTATATTTGGGTTTGATATTGATTTTCATTGATGAATTTTTAAAAATAGTTTTTTTATTTTTTAATATATTTTGATTGTGTTCGTGAATGCTTCCTTTTTATTATTTTTTTATTAAGATTCGATTTTCATATTTCATTCAATTGTTTCATCTTTCTTTTGTTTTTTGTTTTTTTTTCTATTTTGATATTTATTCTACTTTGACATTGAATTATTTTTAAAAAAAATCAAATTTATTATTTATATGTTTCTACTCTTTATTTTTATTATATTTTTGAACTCTTATTTTTTATTGTTTTTCCTTTATTAATATTTGACTTTCATATTTCCGTTTTGATATTGAATTCATTTTTTGTTATTATTTATTTATTAAGTTTTGAATATTTTTATTTGTTGTTGCGTTTTCTTTCTTCTATTTTATTCATACTTACGAATGAATTCTATCAAATTGCTAAGATTACAAAAATTAACTACAATGATATTTGTTAATCTTACTTTTATCTTTTATATTGATTTACATATTTATTTTTTCATATTGTACAAACATTAATGATCTCTTGAGGGAATAATGAGAAAACAAACCACAAAAATATTAACAAATTATGGAGAAAAATATTGTGCCATAACCCTAACTCTAAATACATCTTTCAAGACTCCATCTATCCCATCTTCACATGACATAATCAATAAATTTTATGGTTAGCCTTTTACAAGTTTGTGACCTCACTCATTTTTTCTTATGACCATAATATTTATAATTCAACCTCATAATATTTTATATTAATAAATTAATTTCAAACTGAAGTACATATTTTTTTAATGAACAAACTTACTTATGATTATCAAAAACATCAAATTACATGTGTATAACACGGGCAACACCCTAGTATATGTAAATTTAATGGTATTTGCATTAAAATATAGGAAGTACAGCTGTTAAAACGGACCAGCTTGGATCTACTTCTGGTTGTGTCATGTGTGTATGCATGTGGGTGTGTGGTTTTGTTTCTGACTCAAGTTGTGTTTACGTGAATGTGCTAGACGTCATATTAACGGTACGGGCTAAGCCCATGGCTTGATTGGCCCCTGAGCCCATTTTTTAAATTTAAATTTGTAAGGTGACAAAATAAAAAAGAGAAAAGGAAAAAAAAATAGAAAGTGAACGGAATAAAAGTTACGTGCTAGGCCCAACCTGTGAAGCCCAACATTTCAGATATCACAAATACACTGATATTGACCGGGTCAATCCAATTACTACGGCCTCGGCGACCTAACGACATTGATCTGTCGATCAAGCTTATTGTCCGATCATCTTTGTTCTTGACCTAGATTTGTCTGACATACGATCATCTACCTGCAAAATCTCTGCCCGACTAATACACGAAGTCAGGTCGACCTCGAATGCTCAGCCGACCTCGACCTATAGAAACGTGCGTATATCTACGACTCAATCCGTAACCGTCTGTTACAATCACGAATACCGTTACGCCTACATTATCTCCACGTTTTAAGGGATTCCTTATTATCCTATGCAACTCCTATATATGCCAGACTACATCCAACGTGAAAAGTTAATGTCTTATTGGCTATTTTGATATTACGTCATTTCTATATAGTTTATACTCATATAACAAGACATCTTATCATCACGCCAGTGGGTATTAGCCGAAGACCATCCGGCTAGTCGTTTGTTCGTGGTTTAAGGTCATATTTGTTGGAGATCAACCTATTGATGGACTAAGGCTGATCTGGATCGTTTTCTGCGTTATCAGTTTGGTTTCATTGCCGGGAATCGATCACACTAGACCTTGAAACTTCGCCTAATCACAAACATGGTCTCAGACGGACATACTGCCACTGCCTCCAGCGAACCACTACGTGAGAATGTTGGGGGAAACATTCATGTAGGTACGGGGAACCGTACTGCTAACTTACATCCTCCTCTATAGAGGCACCTTACTAGGAGGGCCACTTGCTCCAATAGCGTGGCCGATGGAATGGGCTACAGGATAGGAGGAGAGAGAAGAGACCCTTGCCTAATCAAGCAATAAGCCAGCAAGCTAAACAGATCCAAATAGGTCGAACAACTGCAGGCGACATTGCAGGTCACTCAGCTTCTCACATAGGAAAGAGATTTTGCTAGAGCGAGCTAGATTGCTACAGACCTCCTCGAGGTACAGAATGAGCTGCTCGAGCTACCTGAGTCTCCTAAGAAGGACGACAGAAGATCACAAAGGGTAGCCCCTTCTCTCACCTCGCATAGGCGTGCTAATGGGGCACCTAGGCCATCAGGGGAAGAGAGAAGGAAAGAAATGCCTCCTCCTACCCACATCTCCATAGACCGGACTGGCGACCTAAGGGATAGGCTCAACCAGCAAAGAGAGCAAGAAGCCGACTCATCTCAGAGAAGGCAGCTTAAAGCTGACAGGGTTCAATGTAGGTTGCCACAAAGGGGAGAAAGGTCGCTTCCCCGACGAGAAAGGAGAGAAAGGACCCCTCCAATAGAGGAAAGACAGAGGATGCTCTCGAGAAAAGAACACCACCTCGAAGAGAGATAGAAGTCTAAATCGATCTCTCACCAAGGAGGCGACTTAGACGTTAGGGAGCTTTTCAATCTGAAAAGAAGATTGGATGATATGGAGGCAGATTGAAAAGCAACTAATGGGAATGTCGAACGAAATGACTGTACTCTTCGACCTTTGGCTAAGGATATGCTCGACAAAGGACCTCCTGCAGGGTTCAAGTTGCCCGTGTTAGAAAAGTACTCATGCACGACCAATGCCTTGAATCATATGCATCACTTTGAGGCCACTATGTATTTGGTCTCTTCTGAGGATGACGTGCTATGCAAGACATTAACCAGCACCTTCACAGGTGCAGTACTGACTTAGTTCCATGTTCTATCTACCAGCTGCATTACCTCGTGGAGTTACATGAGGAGGAAGTTCCTAGAAAGTTTCTCTACAGCGGGGGCCCGTAAAAAGACAGTGACCGACTTAAACAACATGACTCAGGGCAAGACAGAGAGTACCATGAGTTACTTTATCAGGTTCAAAGAATTGGTTGACCAATCCAGAGAAGATAAAGGCCTTGGTGGAAATGCAAGAGCCTACGTGCATCAAAGAAGTCCAATGATTGAATGGTAGGGTCTCTGCTTTTGGTCGCTTTATAGCCAAGTCAGCTGAGAGGTCTCTCCCTTTCTTCAAAACTTTGAGGGGGACGAAAACTTTGGGTGGACGACCGAATGCTCCTCGTCGTTCCAACAGCTCAAGGTATACCTCGCCTCCCCACCATTGCTTAGTAGCCCGGTTCAAGGAGAAAACTTGTATGTCTACCTATCAGCTGGAGATCGAGCAGTGGCTACAGTTCTAGTAAGGGAGGAAAATTGCCTTCAGAAGCCAGTTTATTACGTGAGCAAGGCCTTGTCTGACGTAGAAGGGAGGTACTTCAATGCTGAAAAGATAGCCTATGTCTTAGTGGTAGCAGCCAGAAAGCTCCGAGCTTACTTCTCCGGTCACCCTATTGTCGTGCCGACTAGTGCTCCGTTGAGCAAGATACTGCATAAGCCAGAAAGCTCAGGTCTACTGCTAAACTGGTCCATAGAGTTGACAGAGTTTGACATCGAATACAAGCCTTGAAAAGCTTTGCGAGCTCAACCTTTGGCTGACTTCTTGGTCGAGCTTACGTTCACTAAGGAGGATAATGCAGAGAGCACCCTAAAAAAGAGCTTGAAGGGAAAGGAGCAATCGAGCCAACAGACAATGAGTTTGCCTGGTGATTGCTGGAAGGTTTACTCTAATGGGTCTCTACGAAGAATGTTAGCAGAGCTGGGATTGTGTTGATCGAAGCAGAAACTGGTAGGGCCTTTGAAGAAGCTTTAAGGTTCAAATTCCAAGCCTCCAACAACCAGGCTGAGTATGAGGCCTTGATCGCAGCAGTTGAGTATGGCAGATGCTTTGGGGCGACCAAGATCATAGCCTACTGTGACTCCTAGTTGATCGTGCATCAAGTCAAGGGAGATTATGAAGTGATCAATCCTACTCTGATCAAATATTGTGAACCGGTGAAAAAGTTGGTCCAAGACTTGGAGTTCTGGGAAATATAGAGGGTAGACCGTGACGAGAATGAGTTGAACAACCTACTATCCAAGTTGGCCACTTCAGATGAGCGGAATGGAGAACCAATCTCATACTTGGAGCATCCAGCATACGAAAGAGCGCAGGTTCTATGCTCGGTCTACGGCTCTAAGTGTTGGGTTGACGAGATAAAGGCCTACATCGAAACAGGCGAGCTACCAGTTGACGAGCAAAAAGCTAGAGTGATAAGAAAGAAGTCCCCTAGGTTTACTATACATGGGGACGCATTGTTCAGAAGGTCATTTGTGAAACCTTTGTGTGACGATGTTGAAATTTTCCCAACTCGCCGAAAAAATTCGATTTTTCGTTTCTTTGAAAACCAAATAAAAACCGGAAAAAACGGAGTCGCCACGCCATTTTTGTTTTAAGGGCCAAAACTTTGAAAAATGCCCGAAATAAGAGATTTGGGTTCGGAGGTCACGTTACACGCCGGGAAGAACGTTAGTGTTCACCCGGAATGCCTCGTAAAACGAGTCTTCCAAGCATAGAAACCATTTGTGTGTGTGTGTGTGTGTGTGTGTGTGTTACTTTGGCCAAAATAAATTGAAACAGAGAAAAGTAAAAATTGGGAATTCTTTATTAGACTTTGGACAGATCCCATGATTTTTGGGTTGATTTTTGAGACTCAAAGGATTTTTTGAAGTTGAAAACCAATTCTGCCAGAATGAAAAAGGCAGTAGACACTTGACTTTGAAATGGATTTAAGGGCTTTAAAACTTCATAATACGAGGAAACTCAGAGAATGAAATTTGTTCCAGACACCTTAAATAAGATTTATGTAAAAGAATTTTCCATTTTGGAGATGATTTGAGGGACCAAAACCTTCTGGAAAACTCAGATATGCAATCTGGACTTCCAGAGACTGAGGAACTAACCTTTAAAAGAAAATTTGAAAAAGGGAGTTTTACTCACGCAAAAAATAAAGTAAAAATATGTATGGAAAGCTCTGGATATTGGCTACAAAAAGTGTTTTGTAGTCAACACCAAATTCCAAGTTTATCTGTGTCCAAAAAATTAGACCATGGACAGAGGTCTTAGAAAATTGCTACTGGACAACAACTTTCTTAAGAAGAAAAACATGATTTTAAGGGGGGTTTGACATCCATGCTTGTCCCCATTTCTCTAGGTTTTGATTAGTGATCACTTGACATTTTAGTGGTGAATCAACTATATCAAACCATCCTTGGGGTACATTAGGACTAAGCACTTAATTTGCTTGGGAAGGGGAATTTTATCCTTTGAAAATGAGATTTGATGTATGAAAATGATTTTTTAGGGTTTTGAAAATGCATTTGCAAGTAAGTAAGAACACGTTGAAGAGAATGTTGATCCTTGTAGAAGATCAACCATGGAGATGAACTTCCATGGTGATCTTCTTGGATCTAGGGCAAGAAGATGAACAAACTACATTTTGGAGTTTGAAAATGCATGCATGGATGAATTTTAGGGTAAGGAGAGGGAGGTTATACCTATCTTCCTTGTGTTTTGTGTTTGAATGGATTCAAAGGCTTGAATGTATTTAGGGTTTGAAAGTGTTTAGGGTTGATGATTTGAGTTGGTTAAAGAGAAAACAAGTAGATAACAATGAAGTCCTCTATGTTTTCTCTCTAATCCTCCTCCTAAAAGGGTGATTTGAGCTTGAGTTAGTGTATGTATGAGAGTATGTATGAGAGTGATTTGAAAGTATTTTGAGTGAGTGGGGTTTGGGAAAGATTGAAGAGAAAATGGTGGCAATTCAAGTGAATTTCCACTGTTTTCTCCCTATTTTTCGCCAAGGTGCAGTTGCAAATTGTGTTGTTGCTTCTTTTTGTGACTGAAGGCCTCAATTTATAGCCCTCTGAAAGTGCCAAAGTCATCCGCGCGGACGAGAAAGGAAGCGTGCACTGTTCATTAATTACAGCTTCAGGCTTTGGACACAAGGAATAAAATTCAAATTAAGCAACAGAAAATGTCCCAGCCATTTCTATTTCGGGTTTTTGACCATTTCTTTTGCTTTTTTGATTCTTTTCCATGGTTTATCCTTAAATAACAATGCCCACTTTACCCTTGCTTGGTTAGAAATGTTAGGAATTGTTAGAAATGTTAGGAATGTTAAAACTTTCGTTAATTTTCTAACGAAAATACTAACAACTCAAATTGGAGCACTTACAATAGCCCCTCGGCGACGGTGCTTTCGAAGGAAGCGGGGTCGTCGATAAGAGTAAGGCTCCATATTTGACAGGATGATCAAGTGATCGAGTGGCTGGACCTAGCGATAGGCTACCTACGTATCCCGAATGGGAATCAAGCCGGCCGTAGTTCGGGTCTTTGACCCTGGAGATGATGGCGTTTTAGGTGCCTCGAACCTTGATGAGCGAGTCGATTGCTGAGAGAAACTCTGCTGGGGATAAGAATGACCATTTTGGTCTGGTGGCTGGAGTTGTATATCCGCTCTGCTGGGGATAGGAATGACCATTTTCGGTCAGATGGCTGGACTTGATGATAGGCTACCTACGTATCCTTAAGAGGAATCAAGTCAGTCGTAGTTCGGGTCTTTGACCCTGGAATGACTATTTTGAGGTGTCAACCTGGTAATGATGGCATTTTAGGTGCCTCTGACCTTGATGATGGCGTTTTAGGTGCCTCGGACCTGGATTGATGATGGCGTTTTAGGTGCCTCGGACCTTGACGATGATGGCTTTTTAGGTGCCTCGGACCTTGATGATGGCGTTTTAGGTGCCTCAGACCTTGATTTGAAATGTTTTCCCTTAATGGTTTGGGATGGATGGTCCTTCGGTTGACTTCGTCTGCTGCCGAAGGAGAGGGTGACCATTTTGGTCGGGTGGCTGGACCTAATGATAGGCTACCTACGTATCCTTAAGAGGAATCAAGCCAATCGTAGTTCGAAACACTGCTGGGGTTTCGGCCGTTGACGGGATTTCGTTAACTTCGCTGGGGATTTTATTAGCTTTTGCTGGGGAAGTCGGACTTACGTTTGACTGCCGTTGATGATTTTGATGAAAGAAACGGGATTCCGTTATCTTTCTCGGAGAAGTCGGACTTACGTTTTACTGCCGTTGATGATTTTGATGAAAGAAACTGGATTCCGTCATTTTTTTCGGTGAAATCGAACTTACGTTTGACTGCCGTTGATGATTTTGATGAAAGAAACGGGATTCCGTTATCTTTCTCGGCGAAATCGGACTTACGTTTGACTGCCGTTGATGATTTTGATGAAAGAAATGGGATTCCGTTATCTTTCTCGGGGAAATCGGACTTACGTTTGACTGCCGTTTGATGATTTTGATGAAAGAGACGGGATTCCGTTATCTTTCTCGGAGAAATCGGACTTACGTTTGACTGCCGTTTGATGATTTTGATGAAAGAGACAGGATTCCATTATCTTTCTCGGAGAAATCGGACTTACGTTTGACTGCCGTTAGGGTTCCTTTGAAAGGGGGTTAACTTTGGTTGACTTTGGTTAAGTCTGTTAAGTTGAGGACTAAAGCTGAGAGTCTGGAATTTTAAAGGGCAAAATGGTCATTTGCCACTTCCTTTTCATCCGCGCGGACGAGCGGCACAGATTTAGTTTAAATGAAGGGCCACCGCCCTTCCCCTTCTTCCTCACCTTTTTTTCCAGTTTTTCGAGAGAGACGAGGGAGAGAGTGCGGTGCAGGTCGCCAGGGCTTTCTTGTGGTTTGCCTTTTCGAGCACACTTTTTGGACACGCCGAGGGGACGGAGATGTTCGCTTTGCTGAGGAGCTTGGAGGATGTGGAGATGGCTGGGGAGGTCTCTTGGGGAGAGGCAGGGCTAGCAGAGCTCTATTTTGCCTTAGATCGATACAGTCGGAAGGCTGTCAGCACTTTGACATGCTTCGAGTTTCCTCTGGAGGTACAAGCTTTCTTTTTGCTTTCTCTCTTTTCTTTAAGCACGTATTCCTCATTTTTTTTTGCACCGGATTGATGGGATTTTCCCTTTCGCAGGTGTGGGCTTTGGAGTTCTTTCACGTCACGATGTGGCGGCAGCCGGAGGAGTACATCGGGGCATACCCGGCCATGCTCTCCTGGAGCAAGCATGCTCGGGAGAATAGAGGTTCTAAGGGGCGCACGACCCTTAAGTACGAGGAGTGCTGCCTTTGACGAGGCCGAGACCGATGAGAGGATGATTTTCTACCACAGGACCGCTTCGATGTGGAGCGGTGAAGGGTGCCGAGATATGGACCGTGCGGTGGAGGATTTGGAGGGCTTGACTTGCGGCGTGTATTATGCAGGAGAGAGAGTGACGCGTCGGTATGGCGTGAACTTCGCCTTTGATGGCTCCAGTGGAGCCTCTGCCCACATGATGCATCCGAGCGAGAGGTTGGAGACACAGGGCGATTGCAAGGTGGCCGACACTTCTCGGCATTCTTGGCGATTGAGCGGTATCCGGTATTCATCTTGAGGAGGTTGAGGATGCCCGGGTCCTTGAGCGGGAGGGGTAGGGATCGTACGGTACCCGCGGACGGACTTTTCATATGTCCGAGGATGGGGTCCGATTGAGGGTGCGAATCCCTCGGCCGAGCGGCTTCCACGAGCTTTTTAGCCTCGTCAGGGTATGAAGAGTATGGCTTCTCCTTCCCACCTCTTTTGTTTTGTCTTTTCCTTTCTTTCACTGTCATCATTTTTCACCTCAACCCATTTACGACGCTTTTGCTTAAGTGCGGTTTCGAGGTGGTCGTGGAGAAAGGCGACGAAGCGGGTGATCGGGGCTAAGAGATTCATCGGGAGGATGGTGGCTTGTGGAGCCCCTCGAGGCTAGAGCGAGCGAGCACGGCCGGCGCTGTCGAGCGGAGACTTCCCAGGCCTTCGAGCGTTCTTCGAGACTCCTCTTTCTCCTCTCATAGATCCCGGCGTGGTGCGCCTTCGGACCACGTCATTCTCGAGGATCCGTACGGGCGAGGCATGTCGGCATCACGGTGGGTCTTCTTCACACGTCCGAGAGTCAGCGCATTCACCTTCGGATATGACTTCTTTGCGGATCTTGGTATGCCGTACGGAGCGTGCGGTTGGTCTGGCAGGCCTTCTTAGGAGACGAGGACGATGATTCTAAGCCGAGACATTCATGGCTACCGAGGAGGCGGGCAGGAGCGCAAGAGGGGTCGGGGAAAGCGCCGCCACCGAGGGATTCGGCGACGATTTTCTGAGATTGATTTTTGGGACTAGGATTGTACTTATTCAGACAGATACATTTTATGTACATTTTTTTTTTGCTTTTTTTTTTGGAATGTAATGATTTAGGATTTTATTCTATTTTATCTATCATGAATGCAATTGCATTGTTGCATGAGCCCCGGTTTTTTGGCAAGGGTGTGAGTATTTGGTATGTGAGCTGTTTGGGTAGGCTTTGCACAGGTTTTGAGCAACCGGGATGAAAATATTCCTCCGTGGTGCAGCAGTTTGGACTGTTGCAAAATTTTTTTCTGGGTGACAAACATGTCCGCGCGGATAGGACAGGAATCTGACATTGTTCTTTAATTTTGCTTCAGATCTGGTCTTCCTTTATTTCAAATTCAAACACCTTCTTCAACCACCAGTTCAAACAGCCATTTTCGGGAAGAAGGAGAGAAAAACCATGGAGAGGATTGTGAGCATGAGAAATCCATCCAAATTATTCCAAAATTCTCAAATGCAATTCTTCAACAAGTTTAAAGAGTGGTTTCGGGAGATTATGCATGAGAGGAGGTCATTCTTTGAAGAAAGGTACAAGATACGATGCTTGTGGTCTCTCAAGGAATTGGTTCCGGATTATGAGCTTTTGAGAGCTTCTTCCTCATTTTGGGACACTAGAAGGCATGTTTTTGCTTCTCTTACAATGAAATGGTCCCATTGTTGAAGAATTTCGGGCTTTGCTTGGTGGTCTGAGGTGGAGGAGATTGCAATTCCTTTGCCAGGAGGAGCCTCTTTCGTTGATAGGTTGTGCAACCTCCTTCATCTTTCCCGGAGGAAGCACAAGAGTATGATCGTGGTCCGATCACTTTGATATTTCCGGTCTCACGATAGATTTAGGAGCTTAGGCTTGATTGATGATGCCTATTGGGATGCCTTTGCACTTTGCATGTTCGGGACCTTGTTCATGGTTTTATTCTTTTGGGATCTGTCATCGGTCTCTGCTGGATGTCGTTGTTCATTGTCGCTTGGCGCGAGATGTTGTACCTTTGATCTTGAGAGAGACTTTTCATGCTCTCGATAGGCAGCTCTACGGGAGACGGTATATGCGCGGGGGCGGCCCGTTTCTCTTGACTTTGTGGGCGATGGAGCGCTTGGGGTTCTTCGGGAAACTTCGATATGATCGAAGCCTTGGACATTTGCCGGGAGAGGGGTTTTGGTGGATTTTGATGATCGGGGCTCGTGGGAGCGATGGATGGCTGGTCGCCGGGCCAAGATATCGAGATGGTCGGTGCCTCGTTGGCGAGTGGAGACTCGGAGAGTACTTCGGGATGGATCTCCCGTGGTTATGCTTCGGGGCTTTCTCGGTCCGGCTTTTACATTCCGGCTTTGGTTACGAGACGGTTCGGTTTGGAGCGGGTTCCTTTGGAGGACTTTGATGATATAGCCACCGGGGTGGTGGCTTACGCTTCTATGGATGATCCTTCGGTGTTTCCCTTTCTTTTCCGAGTATGGAGGTATGACGTCTTTCCTCCTCGGGTTATCCTCAGGCGTTCGAGACCTGTGTTCTTGACCACTTGGTACCTGGATTGGTACGAGAGGCATTTAGGGGAGACTCAGATGGCTATTTTGCCAAGGGCAGGTGAGAGGCCATTGTGGGTGCGGAGGACCTGACAGTTTCGGAGAGGAGGAGGGCCAAGGCGAGAGCCAGCCCTCACGACAGGAGCGGAGATGTTGTGACCGACTATGAGGCTTATGTCAAGAGACGGGAGAGGAGGGCTCCTATGATACCAGCTAGGTTACAGGAGATGAGAGATGATGCTAGGGCCACTAAGGCCACTGACGGAGCTGGTTTGATAGATCCTGTTCCTATACCGAGCTTGGTAGGAGGAAGGCTGACATCTTTCTGTTCGGAAGAAGAAGACTCGAAGGGGAAGAAGAGGGGAGATGCCGATACGAGCGGCTTGGAGTGACCTTGAGGTTTCAGTATCCCTTTCTTGTCGTAGCTTGGACACATTAGTTTGATTATGTATCTTAGCTTTCTTTTAGCGGGTTGCCGGTTGTAGGAATGAGCCGGGCTTAGACTCATCAAAAAGTTTTTAAGCTGTAATGAATATGTGAATTGCTTTAGAGTTTTTCGAGACGCTTTCATGGTACGATCGGTGTATTGATGTCAAAGTATGACTTTTATTTGTGCTTTAGGCCGAACCGTTTTTGTTGCCTACGTTCCCTTCGGACAAAAGGGCTCGAGGTCTCAGTGGTTCAGACCGGTTTTGTTTTTTTTGTTTTTGTTTTTGTTTGGTGCGACCCTGTTTTTTCGCCCTTTTCGGGTTTTCAACCTAGTTGGGTATTACTCTTCTGGCACTTTTTTTTTATATTTTTTTTTTGTGTTTTTTTTTGTGCAACCCTTTTTTTTACCTAGGCCGCCCTTTTCGGGTTTTCAACCTAGTTGGGTATTACTCTTTTAACACTTTTCTCTTCTTTTTTTTGATATATATTTTTTTTGTTTTTTTTTGTTTTTTTTTTGACTCGGTGCTTTACGCGCGTAGTATACTGCTGCGGACTTGTCACCATTCAGCAAGTGTACAAAAGGGATTTCCGTCGAGTGCACGCAAGTTGCGCCCATGGCTCCTCCAGGAGAAGATTTTTGGACGACAGCTATGGCCCATTGACCAGACAGGCTCCCATTTGCAAGGGGGGTTGATACTGAGGTGAGGGCTTCTCATTCTAAACGAGATCACCTTCCCTAATCTCCCGATGCTTTACATTCTTGTCAAAGGCTCTGGCCATTCTCCCTTGGTATGCTCGGATATGTTCCATTGCTTTCAATCGTCGCTCATCTAGCAGGGCCAGCTCATCATGGCGACTCTGGAGCCATTCGACCTCGTTGATCTGACTTTCCAACAGTACCCGGAGTGAGGGGATTTCTAGCTCGATTGGGAGTACGGCTTCCATTCCGTAGGTGAGAGCAAATGGTGTTTCCCCGGTTGCCGTTCTGACTGATGTTCTGTAGCCCCGAGTGCAGTGTAGCTTCTCGGGCCCAATCTACGACCTCGGACGGCCATTTTCCGGATGATGTTTTCCGAGTCTTGTTTGCTTTGCCTCGGACGGCTCGCGTTGGTTTGGGGCACAGTAGGGAGATGACTTGTGACGGGTTGTTAATTACGCCGCGGCTGTCGCATTCCCCTTGAAAGTGGGATCCATTATACGAGATGATTTGTTGTGACCCGTATCCGCATATGATGTTTTCTTTGATGAAGAGGGCTACTTTCCTTGAGTTGAGGACCTTGTAGGATTTTATAGGGCACCCTTTTTAGTTCCTTGAAGAAACCACCAATCTGCGTCTCTTTGGAGGCTCTTCCGCAGTTCCCAGATTCACACTTGTCAAAATCTCTTGGCGGCTTGGGCTCGATTTTCCTCTTTCCGAATAACTTTGCTTAAAGATTTTTGTTCTCTTTTTTTGTTTATTTAATGTGTCTGCTTCTTTATCTAATGAATCATTATTAAATGTTTTTTTTAGTTAATTTATCATTAGTTAAAGTGGCAATCAAGGGATACTCAGAAAGGTTCGTCATTTCATTGAGAACGAAAGGGAAGTACGGCATTTGCTACGGACTCGTAGTCTTCGGGCGTAAGGCGCGTCGGACGACCACAGAGACTCGACCTTAACAATGAGAGACTCGGAGGACTCTTCCTAGATTGACACGAAAGGGATGGGGGGACCAATCCGAGGCTTGGTGATCATTTCTTCTTTGGTCGCGGACGGGCACGAGAGAGTTTCCCGATTCTTTTAATGGCATCAGCGCCGGTGACCTCACGACTCGGGAATTATCTTTGTTTTTGTCCTCCTTCCTCGATCATCGCTACCATTTCTTTTGGTAGTGAAATCAATCGGGTCGGCACACGGATCTCTTCCCGAATAAGCTGTTGCATAATCGGACCATCCCGATCATACAGAAAAGACTTACGTGGCTTTGGCTTTCGGCAACTTGTCAATTCAAACTCGGGCTTCGGGCCATCTGGGCGGTAAGCTTTGAAGCTGTTCCACTAGGCTTGGCACGCCTTTGAAAGTGTACTCACTTTTCATGGTAGTGGTAGCCAGGGTATCTTTGGTAGGTCCGGGGAACATTCTACGGACCGGGTTAGCTTTGGCTCCCCTGAACTTGTTGAGGCTATCCTGTAGCTTCGGCCGTCCATACTGTAGGAGTGGGCTCTGTGATGTTACCGGTTGTGTGAGACCCTTTACAAAGTAGTCGGCCAAATTAGGGTGAAAGGGGAGATTTAGGGTTGTCGGCCAGGGACCCTTCTTGTGATAGCTTCTTTCCTTTGTAGAGCAAATCCTTTTCCTTTTGCGGTGTCCTGAGGAGGCCTCGTATCCCAGGTAGTGGCGAGTTTTCTGTCCTCTCACCTCGATGAGTTTGTGAGTTCCTTGTTGGTGCTTCCCAGGACCGAGGCCGAGGTAGATAGGCTCATCTTTCTCATCATTTTCAAGGGACTGGAAGAGATTTTATCCCCAAGTGATCGTCGAGATCTATGTTGCACACTTGA
>JAFEMH010007687.1:0-79751 GCA_022495995.1 Adenophora triphylla var. japonica
TTTTTTGAGATTTGAGATTGAGATTTAGATTTATGCAAACATGCACATTTTTTCTTCTTTTTTTTTTTGAATGTAATAATTTAGGATTTTATTTATGTTTGCTTGTTTTTTTTTATGCACGCTCTTTTTTTTTTGGAATGTAATAATTTAGGATTTTATTTATGAATGCAATGCAGTATGAATGCAGTGTTGCATGAGCCTTGTTGTTTTTTGCAAGGGTGTTTGGTATATGGGCAGTGGTTTGGGGAGGTTTTTGCACGGGTTTCGAGCAGCGGGACGGAATATTCCTGCTTTTTGGTGGTAGCGGCTTGGGCTACATTGCGAGATTTTTACAAGCAATCCTATCTTGCGCGAGATAGGAGGGCGCATACGACATTATCACTTTAATTTTGGTTCGAGACTGGTCTTGCTTTATTTGAATTCGAAATATCCTACTTCCAACCTCCGATCCACAACATGACGGCCATTTTCGGGGAGAAAGAGAGAAAATTCATGGAAAACTTTAGAAAAGCTCCATCCAATTGTCCCAAAGAGTCCCAAAATGTCATTCTTCAACAAGTTCAAGGATTGGTCTCGGGAAATCATGCACTTGAGAGGAGGTTCTTCTTTGAAGAAAGATACAAGGTGAAGTGGCTTATGGTCTCTTGAGAATTGATTCAGGATTATGAGCTTTTGAGAGCTTCTTCTTCGTTTTGGGATACTAGAAGGCATGTCTTTTTTGCCTTTCCTTCAGCAGAGATTGTTCCATTGTCGAAGAATTTCGGGCCTTTAACTTGGAGGAGATAGGAGGTGGAAGAATAGCCGGTTCCTTTGCCGGAGGAGCTTCTTTTGGCGACGGTGTGCGTCCTCCCTTCATCTTTCCCGGAGAAGCGCAAAGGTATGATCCGCTTGGTCCCGATCATTTCGATATTTCGGTCTTCCCGACAGATTTAGGGGCCTAGGATTTGGTGGATGATACCTATTGGGATGCCTTTGCACTTTGTATGTTTGGCACCCTGTTAGTGGTCTATTCCTTTGCAGGATACGCCACGCCGGTCTTTCTTTGGATGTCTTAAATTGTCTTCGTTTTGGCACAGGCGAGAGATAGTCGTTCCCTTTGATTACAGAGGGAGGCTTTTCATGCTCTCGGCAATTAGCTACCGGACGGCGAGTATATGCACAGGGAGCAGCCCATTCCCTCTTGACCATGTGGGCGATGGAGCGTTTAGAGTTCTTCGGGAAACCTCGATATGATCGAGCCTTGGACTTTTGCACAGGAGAGGTGTTGATGTGAATTTTGATGATCGGGGCTCGTGGGAGCGTTGGATGGCGGGTCTCCGGACTGTGAGAGAATGTCCCAGAGATGGTCGGTGCCTTGTTGGCGGGTGGAGACTGCGCGAGTGCTTCGGAGGATGAGTCTCCGTGGTCATGCTTCAGGGCTTTCTCGAGTCTAGCTTCTATATTAGAGGCTTTAGTCACTGAGGTGCAGTTTGGCTTGGAGCGAGGTTTCTTTGGAGGGCTTTGAAGTGATATAGCCACCGGAGTGGTGGCTCCTGATGAGCCTATGGATGATCCCTCGGTGTTTCCATTTCTTTCCCGAGCATGGAGGTATGATGCCTTTCTCCTCGCAGGTTATCCTCTCTCGAGGCGTCAGAGACCGGTGTTCCTTGACCGGCACGCCTTGGTACCTGGATTGGTACGCAGAGGCATCTGGGGAGGAGCTCAGGTGGCTATTTTGAGACGGCGTAGAGGCCATTGTGGGTGCGGAGGACCCGGAGGCTGTTTACTGAGAGGAGGAGGAAGGCGAGGCGAGGCCCAGCCCTCATGACCCGGGAGCGGAGACCCGGCTGTGGCCGATTATGAGGCTTACGTCGAGAACGAGAGGAGAGGAGGGCTGCTATGCTTGCAGCTAGATTCTGAGGAGATGAGGGGGATGGCGCGGCTAGGGCTACTAAGGCCTGACGAGCAAGGCTCCCAGTTTGATAGACCTGTCCCTATACCGAGGAAGCCTTGGTAGGAGGAACAACGACATTTTCTTGTTCGGGAAAAGAAGACTCGAAGGGGAAGAAGAGGGGAGAGAGGCCGATGCAGGAAGTAGGCTTGGGTAGTGACTACGAGGTTTCCGAAGTATCCCTTTCTTATCATGGCGGACACATTAGTTTTGATTATGTATCTTAGTTTTCTTTTAGCTTGAGGTTGCCGGTTGTAGGAATGAATCGTGCTTAGACTCATCAAAGAGCTTTTAACTTGTAATGAATATTTGAATTGCTTTAGAGTTTTTCGGGAGACAGCTTTCACAGTACGATCAATTAGCTATTGATGCCAAAGTATGGCTTTTATTTGTGCTTTAGAGCCGAACCGATTTTCAGTTTGCCCTCACGTTCCCCTCATTTTGAGGAGCTCGGGTCTTAAATGTAGTTCAACTTTGGTGAACTCTTTTTTTTTTTTTTTTTTTTTTTTTTGTTTTTTTTTTTTGTTTTTTGTTTTTTTTTTTGTTTTTTTTTTTTTTTTGTTTTTTTGTTTTTTTTTTTTGGTGCAACCACAGTGTTTTTACCTGAAGGCCGCCCTTCTCGGGGTTTTCAACCTAGTTGGGTATTACTCTTTTAGCACTTTTCCTTCTTTCTTCTTTTTTTTTTTTTTTTGTTTTACGCGTAGTGATATGTGCAACGCGGCGACTTGTCACCATTGCCCAGGTGTACAAAGGGATTCCGTCGAGGTGCGCAAGTTGCATGGCTCCTCCCAGGAGAAGATCTTCACGAGGGCTGACATATGGCCCGACCCATACGAGGCTCCCATTTGCGAGGGGTTGATACGGGCCAGGGAGGCTTTTCTTTTAAAAAGCGAGATCCCACTTCTCGGATTTCCCGATGCTTTACTTTCTTGTCGAAGGCCCTAGCCATTTTCCTTCCTTGGTAAGAGGCCGGATGTGTTCCCGCATGGCCTTCGATCGGCGTTCGTCCCTAGTAGGAGCCAATTCGTCATGCAGCGGCTCTGCAGAGCCATTCGACCTGCGTTGATCAGCTTTCCAGCCCGGTATACGGGCGAGGGTATTTCCGGCTCGGTGGGAGTATGGCTTCCCATTCCGTATGTGAGCTTGCAAAGGTGTTTCCCCGGTGCCGTTCGTTGCCCGTGTTATTCTGTAGCCCCGAAGTGCCGGAGTGCTTAACTTCTCGGGCCAATACTACTGCGCTTGGGACGGCCATTTTCCGGATGATATTTTCGAAGTCTTGTTTCTTTGCTTCAGACGGCTCCCGATTAGGTTTAGGGCACTGTCAGGAAGATGACTTGCATAGACAGGTTATTCGAATTCCGCCGGCTGGTTTTCACATTCCGCCTTGAGAAATGGGATCCATTATACGAGATGATTTCGGTTGGCAAGCGTATCGCACATGATGTTTTTCTTTGATGAAAGAAGAGGGCAACTTTCCTTTGAGTTGAGGATTTTGTAGGACTTTCGCGGGAAGCATCCTTTCCAATTCCTTCGAAGAAATCACCAATCTGTGCGTCTCTTTAGGCTCTTAGCGGTTCCCAGATTCACACTTGTCCAAAATCTCCTCGGCGGCTTGGGCTCGATTTTCCTTTTCCAGAATTGACAACTTTGGCTTAAAAGATTTCCTTTTATTGTTTTTGTTTGATTTTTTTTTTGTTGTTTTAATGTAATGCGCTTCTTTATCTAATGAATTATTATTAAATTTTTTTCATTATTTAATTCATCATTAGTTAAAGTGGCAATCAAGGGATACTCGGAAAGGTTCTTCATTTCATTGAAAACGAAAGGGAATACGAGGCGCTTGCTACGAGACTCGTGAGTCTTCGGGCGTAAGGCCGTCGGACGACCACTAGGAGACTACGATCTTGCGAAGAGAAGAGAGGCCCTTGGGAGGACTTGTCCCTAGATATCGGCTCCTGACCTGGCAGAGAGGGACCAATCCAAGTTTGGTGATCACATTTCCTCCTTGGTCGCGGGAGCGGGCACGAGAGAAGTTTCCCAATTCTTTAGCCGGCATCGGTTGACAGGTGGCCTCATGACTTCGGGAAGCTGTCTTTGTTTTGTTTTCCCTTTCTACGATTGCCGGCCTATCATCTTTTGGACCCGAGCAGAGATCAATCGAGTGCAGCACCTGGACTTCTTGCTTCGAACAATTATTTGCACTAACCGAGACCATCCCAATCATCGAGGAAATTCCGTGGCCCTTAGCTTTTAGCCTTTGTCGGTTCGAATTCGGGTTTCGGATCTTCTGGGCGGTAGGGAATAGTGGTTGTGAGCCTTCTCAAGGCTGTTCCCACAGTCGAGGCACGCCTCACAGAAGAGTATGCTGCAGCTCTTCGCCCAGCGCGGTGAAGTAGCCCCAGAGTATCTTAGGTAGGTCGGGAAGCATTCTACGGGCCAAGGGTTAGCCTTGGTTCTTCTAAACTTGTTGAGAGCTATCCACATGTAGTTTAGCCATCTGCCGTAGGAGTGAGGCTGCCATGTGATGTTTTCCTGGTTGTGTGGGACCCTTTACTGAAATGTAGTCGGCCAAATTAGAGGGCGAAGGGGAGAGATTTAGGGTTGTCGGCCAGGGACCTTTCTGTGGCTGGCTTCAAATGCTTTCACTTTTGCGGTATCACGCACAGGAGAGCCTCATATCCCAGGGCGTAGTGCGAGAGTATTACAATGTCCCTTTCCACCTCGATGGGAGTTTGAAAAGTTTCACTTGTGTTGGCGCTTCCCAGGCCAAGAGGCCGAGGTAGATAGCTCATTTTCTCATCCATTTTTCAAGACCGGTGGGGATTTTCATCACGAGGATGGCCGTGATCGAGTCCCTATGTTTACCGCACACTTAGGCTTTGGGAGGCTCGGCCCAGTGAAGCTTGGTTAGCAAAATATGACACTTCCTACGTCATGTTTGCATTTCGAGAGGAATAGAGTATTCCGCCCGTAATACGCTGTGCCACTCAAAAGTGACTAAAATGCTCAAGTAAATGGTCGTGGTCCCCATTCGAGGCAATTTCACACAAGGTGACGTGGAGCTTGAGGCGACCCACTTTGACTTGATGGGAGCCAGGGTCTTCCCGGCCGAGGCATTGAAAGTAATCGGGATGTCGATAACTGGAATTCCCACCGTGGTATCAATTTACTGTCCAAACCGAGTGGTCTAAAGTAGCAACTCCGAGGGCGCTCGGGATGTTGAGTCGTAAGCTTTATTTGTGAGAGAAGAAGGCTTCAAGTACGTAGTCTTGATATCAAGCAAGCTCATGATCTTTGCGGAAGAATGTTCATTAGGACCCATTATCAACCGGGACCCGAGGAGCGTCGTTCATCCCAGTGTTGTGATGAAGAGAGGCTCATTATGATCGGCCCAATTGAGGGAGGTCGAGATACGCGAAAGTGATTATGTTCCCGTAGTGGATGTTTCAATCAGTACCACATCATCGGGAGTAGCATCAATAGGCACGAGAGTGCGAGCCGGGCTTTCTTCCGGCTTCGGCTTATGGGGATAGGGCGAAGTAGTAGAGACCGAGAGGAAATGTTGGCTGTGTTTGCTTTGGCCCAGGTGGCACGGGATCCTGCTTTTCGGGATGCAGGATTTGTTGTCTTAGCATAGGGGCGGAGATCTTCTTTTGGTGCTTGATCGTGGCCTTCTTATACGCCTTGGGATTTCCTTGGAAGATGCACGCCGAATCGGGTCAACGAGATTAACTTCCTCATCGATCGTCTCTTGGTGGATTTCTTAATCTTTGCTAGGGTCGATGGGGAGCCACTTTTGGCTATTGGCCATTGGTTACGACGGAGTCTAGTGACGGTGAGGGTGGCATCTTGGCTCCTTCTGGCGGCCCTTATAAGCGCTTCCCAAGTCCTGAGCTTTTTGGGTTTGGGGTTGTGTTGTTGCCCCTTGGATGGCCCATGAGCTAGGGGCGTCCTCCGATTCACTCTCATGGCCGGCCTTGCTCATTGTTATCATGCAGCAAAGTCGCTATTGTCGGGACTCGGCGGCTTTTCGATTTCATCCCTTAGGTAGCCTGAAGTTGTGGCTATCGGCCTCCATCTCATCGTATGATCTTTTCTTTCGAGTCTTGCAAGTAGGGCAGGTGAGATATGCGCGTTCCCCTTCGGAGTTTGAGGTAGCGGCTCGATAGATACGTGTCCCGAATAAGGAGCACCGGGGTCCATTGTCGAGGAGCAATCAGAAAGGCGTCATGTGGATTCGCAGGTATGAAGGCCGAGGGAGACGTTCGAATCGATAACCCTTTTCGGTGATTGCGGGCATTTGTGCTCGGCGGACATTTGTGACCCTTACGGTTGTTATGCCATCCGTTCTTGGGAAAGAAGAAAAAGATCCAGATAACGTTTACGAATTCTTCATCTTACGGTGGTGAAAGCCCTCCATTCTCGACCGGTGCTTCAATAAAGCCCTTTCCATTCACAGTCGGAGGTTCTTATAAGGAACGTTGTGTTAGGATTTCGGGTATGTATGGATGCGGCGCGAGGCTTTCTTGTCCCTCATCCTGCAGGTATCAGGGCATTGGCCACAAATGCATCTTACTAGTGACACCTCGTAGAGTCTGTCTCCATTGGTATACGATCCGCATTTCTGGCGGTCCTTCGTCGATTGCTGGCGGCAACCAACCATTGTGCACAGCTCCCATGGGCTCATTTCCGAGCATGATTGTTCCAGTTGTTTCCGGATCGGGGCCTCGGTTGACTCCTCACTCTCGTCATCATCATCGTCGTATTTGTCATCGGAATCATCTTCCCATACTACCGGGATTTAGGCGGAGAGGAACGCGGTCAAGCCCGTTGGGGGGGAATATGGGTGCGTGCGGCCGCAAAAAAATTATCATATGTTCCCATTCCGGAAGTGGCAATTGTGACTCGGCTTCTCCTCCCGAGAAATTGCGGGGGAAGAGTGAGAGGAGGTGGCACGTATTTGACACCGGGCGGGATATAGAAGGAATCCTCCTCTTAGATTCTTCACTGTTCTCGGGATCATATTCGGGCTCTCCCAAGCCAATTTGCGAAGTGTACTAGCTCCAGATGCTCTTCGGCCTCTTTCTTGATAAGCCTTGATACGAGCGCCGCCACGGAAGCTTTCTTGTTCGATTCTTCTCGATTGTTCTAACCATCTTGTGTAAATGGTCCTCTCATATTTTGAGCGGAACGGCCCGGTTCTTCGGTATCGGCCTTCCCTTCATCCGAGAAATAAGCGGGCCTCGTATTCTTGCGAGGAGTCTACGACATGAGACCAAGATGGAGTTGATTCGTTCAATATCCTCGAGGGTGAGGGGAATCCGGGTCGGGATCCTCGACTTGAGGTTGGCCCACGGGTATTTGGGGACCTTCATCGGCATCTTCGCCATGGGCGTGCGAAGATTCTCCGCATTCGATCATATTTACACGATTATGGTTCCTTGGCGAGAGATTCTTGGCCCTGTGTTAGGCCCTTCGGGGCCTTCCCGGCTTTCCTTGCTCTATTAGCCCTGGATCGCCTTTTGAGTGAAGCGGTATCGATCGGATGTCCGTGAGCTTGATGAAAGGCACAATACTTTGTAGTATCCACGGGAGCATTCGGATTCTGGGTTGGAAATTCTCCAAAGGCCGTAGCAAGCCTTCTTTCACCGAGTCCCCTAAAGATGTCATTCGAGGCATTCCAAAGTTTTCGAGATTCATGACCCGTGGTGCAGGCTCGGCGGTTTCTGGGAGCAAAAGGAGTCGCGTTGTTACATTCTGTCCCGCATAGTGAATCATCTCTTTGCACTTTAGCGGGAGCTTGAGCGGTGTTTGCAGGAGGAGCCCGATATACGCAAGCGAGTGCGCGGCCGATTTGCGGTGTAGGCCTTTTCAAACTTAGAGCTGCGAGATTAACCGTAGCCGTAAGTCGAGTATAGGGAAGTGGCCGAGGAGAGCTCTCGGATGTGGTTTCAAGCATGGCTGGAAAATGTCCAGTTGTTCCTCTTCGGAAGGAGGGATGGCCATTTCACGAGTTTCGAGATTCCACCGCTTGTAGAAGTCCCCGACATTCTCATCGGGGCCTTTGCCTTTGTTGTTTGTAGGTCAACCCTATTTGTTTCCCATTCCAAGTTGGCCTTATATTTTACGTGAGAGCATTGGTAATTTGGTCCCATGTAGCCGGGCTTCGGGTTTCAAGCGGAAGAACCACTTTAAAGCATTTTGGACTTCAGGATAGGCTGAAATAGTCGGCCCAGCTGGCGATTGGTAAATTGCAGGATCGAAGGCCTCGCGGCCCAGGCATCGGCATCTTTTCGCGTTGGAGGTGTCTCGCCGTTTGTTTTCGCATTTGTAGAGTCGCCACGCAGTTTTATTAAGCAAAAAACATTGAAAAAAGGGCATCGGTTTAAAGATAAATTTTAAAGCTGTTTTTTGTGTGATGAGATTTTGAGTTCGGAGGAGTCGAGATGACTCCTCGGGAAGAGAATATTAGAATATTAGAGCTCACCAGAGTCGCCTCGTAAAAACGAGTCTTTCGGATACCCCTAATATCCTTTAAAAAGTTGTGTGTGTGTGTGTGTGCTTTTAAAAATGCATCTTTGTATCGGATGTCTACATTGTATTGAAATGTATTGAAATAGAATAGGAAGGAAGCCTTACAATGTTGGTTCGTGTCTTCTTCATCTTCCGCGAGGGAATAGTGTTTGAGAGTCGGAAGTAGCGTTCGGATTGCCGGAGATGCCGGTTGTCGCGAGGCAAGATTTTCGCGTGGGTGTTGAAGTGCACGTTTAGAGCGAAGGATTGGCGTGCGTAGAGATCGTCGGGATCGATCCAGGGGCGAAGGTTCGCGTGCGTTGGAATCGTTGGTTGGATTCGGGCGAGAGGTTCGCGTGCGTTGGAATCGTTGGTTGGATTCGGGCGGCGAGAGGTTCGGCAAGGTTTGGGATCGCCGGTTTGACTCGGAAAGCGGGACACGCGTGGGAAAGACCGAGGCAAGGCCTCGGAGTACCACGAGGGCCTCGGAGTACCTCGAGAGTGCCTCGGGGCAGCGCGGGAGGCGTCTCGGGAGCGCTCGGAGAGGCTTGGAGCACCTCGAGGGGCTCGGAAGGCCTCGGAAGGATCCGAAGGGAGGCCGGGAATGCCTCGAAAGGTCTTAGAAGGGGAGCAGGAAGGCTTAGGGAGGAAGAGAAGTGGGAGGTGTGTAAAAAATGAGGAGGGAAGCCCTCTATTTATAGTAAAAATTTCGGAGCAAAGAGGTCCCGTACGGACCTTCTTGGTTATCCCGAATTTTGGATTTCCTCGATTTGAGGGAATCTGCAATGATGGAGAAATATTTGGGAATGATGATGTTCACACGGCAATAAGGTAAAATTGCGGACCGTCTTGCATGCAAGAGGTCGTACGGACCAGCTCTGCATGGAAGTCATCATTTCTCACAGGGATTTGAGGGAATATTGTGGACTTTAAGGGGATTTAGTAATCATTGAAACAAAAAGGTCCGTACGGACCTTAATTGCTCGATTTCTGAAAATTCCCAAAAGGTCCTTTGTCCCTTTTATCCCGAAAGGCTCCTCCCACGGTTTGGTTGGGGGTTTGAGAGGGTTTTGAGAGGGTTTTGAGTGAGAGGTCTCAGAGCTAACGTGGATGAGTACGCGGTGTTTCCGTGTGTTTGAAAGGGAGTGATCAGTTGGGGTACTTACGAAGCCTCGGCAGCGTCACTTATGAAAGAAGTGGGGTCGCCGATAAGATAAGGGTCCTGTCGGATCGCGTCTTTGGGAGAGGAAGTAGCCGTGAGGGTCAAGTGAGGACGTGGTGGTGTCCTTTTGGGTGACCGTTTAGGTCAATAGGCTGGACCACTGTGATAGGATTCCTACGTATCCACTGGCGGGAATCAAGCACAGTCGTAGTTCGGGTGTGGGGTGAGTGTTACGTGAATACGGGCGTGGTGGTGCCACCGAGTGTCGTGTGACCGGCGAGGTCGGTGGTGAGAGGCGTGGTGGCGTCTGGGTGGCCGTATAGGTCGGTGATAGAGGACGTGGTGGCGTCTGCAGGTGGCCGTATAGGTTGGTGATAAGGGCGTGGTGGCGTCTGGGTGGCCGTATAGGTCGGTGATAGGAGTGGTGGCGTCTGGGTGGCCGTATAGGTCGGTGATAGGGCGTGGTGGCGTCTGTGGTGACCGGTCGGTGATAGAGCGTCGTGGCCGTATAGGTCGGTGATAAGAGCGTGGTGGCGTCACAGGTGGCCGTATAGGTCGGTGATAGAGCGTGGTGGCGTCTGGGTGGCCGTATAGGTCGGTGATAAGGGCGTGGTGGCGTCTGGGTGGCCGTATAGGTGGGTGATAGACGTGGTGGCGTCTGGGTAGCCGTATAGGTCGGTGATAGAGGCGTGGTGGCGTCACAGGTGACCGCATGGAGTCGGTGATAAGGAGCGTGGTGGCGTCTGGGTAGCCGTATAGGTCGGTGATAAGAGGCGTGGTGGCGTCTGGATGGCCGTATAGGTTGGTGATAAGGGCGTGGTGGCGTCGCAGGTGGCCCGTATAGGTCGGTGATAAGGAACGTGGTGGCGTCTGGGTGGCCGTATAGGTCGGTGATAGAGGGCGTGGTGGCGTCTGGTGACCGTATAGAGTCGGTGATAGGCGTGGTGGCGTCTGGGTGACCGGCTATAGGTCGGTGATAAGGAGCGTGGTGGCGTCACAGGTGGCCCGCATAGGTCGAAATGTGAGCGTGGTGGCGTCTGGGTGACCGCATGGGTCGGTGATAAGAGGCGTGGTGGCGTCTGGTGGCCGTATAGGTCGGTGATAAGGGCGTGGTGGCGTCTGGATGACCGTATAGGTTGGTGATAAGAGCGTGGTGGCGTCTGGGTGGCCCGTATAGGTCGGTGATAAGAGCGTGGTGGCGTCACAGGTAGCCGCCATCGTCGGTGATAAGGCGTAGTGGCGTCTGGGTGGCCGTATAGGTTGGTGATAAGGAGCGTGGTGGCGTCTGGATGGCGTATAGGTTGGTGATAAGGACGTGGTGGCGTCTGGATGGCCGTATAGGTCGGTGATAAGGGCGTGGTGGCGTCTGGGTGACCGTATAGGTCGGTAAATAAGGAACGTGGTGGCGTCACAGGTAGCCGTATAGGTCGGTGATAGAGCGTGGTGGCGTCTGGGTGGCCCGTATAGGTCGGTGATAAGGAGCGTGGTGGCGTCGGGGTGACCGTATAGGTCGGTGATAAGGGCATGGTGGCGTCAGGGGTAGCCGTATAGGTCGGTGGTAGAGCGTGGTGGCGTCAGGGGTGGCCGTATAGGTCGGTGATAGAGCGTGGTGGCGTCACGGTGGCAGGTATAGGGTCGGTGATAGGGCGTGGTGGCGTCTGGTGACCGTATAGGTCGGTGATAGAGCGTGGTGGCGTCACAGGTGGCCGCAGGTCGGTGATAGAGACGTGGTGGCGTCACGGGTGGCCATATGGGTCGGTAGAGAGCGTGGTGGCGTCTGGTGACCGCATAGAGTCGGTGATAAGGGCGTGGTGGCGTCTGGGTGACCAGCATGGGTCGGTGATAGAGGACGTGGTGGCGTCTGGTGACCGTATAGGTTGGTGATAAGGCGTGGTGGCGTCACGGCCGTATCGTCGTATAGGTCGGTGATAAGGAGCGTGGTGGCGTCACAGGTAAGTATAGAGTGGTGATAAGGAGCGTGGTGGCGTCTGGGTAGCCGTATAGGTCGGTGATAAGGACGTGGTGGCGTCTGGGTGGCCGTATAGGTCGGTGATAGAACGTGGTAGGCGTCGGGTCAGCCGTATAGGTCGGTGGTAGGAACGTGGTGGCGTCAGGTGTGCCGTATAGGTCGGTGATAAGAACGTGGTGGCGTCAGAGGTGGCCGTATAGGTCGGTGATAAGGAGCGTGGTGGCGTCCAGGTGACCGTATAGGTCGGTGATAAGGGCGTGGTGGCGTCTGGTGGCCGTATAGGTCGGTGATAAGAACGTGGTGGCGTCTGGGTGGCCGTATAGGTCGGTGATAGAGACGTGGTGGCGTCTGGGTGACGCATGGCGTGGTGGTGCCACGTGGTGGCGTCTGGTGACCGTATAGGTTGGTGATAAGGGCGTGGTGGCGTCCTGGGTGGCCGTATAGGTCGGTGATAAGGGCGTGGTGGCGTCTGGGTAGCCGTATAGGTCGGTGATAAGGAGCGTGGTGGCGTCTGGGTGACCGCGCGGAGTCGAAATGTGAGGTGGTAGCGTCACAGGTGACCGCATCGTCGGTGATAAGAGCGTGGTGGCGTCTGGGTGGCCGTATAGGTCGGTGATAAGGAACGTGGTGGCGTCTGGATGACCGTATAGGTTGGTGATAAGGGCGTGGTGGCGTCTGGTGGCCGTATAGGTCGGTGATAGGGCGTGGTGGCGTCTGGGTGGCCGCATAGGTCGGTGATAAGCGTGGTGGCGTCTGGGTGACCGTATAGGTTGGTGATAAGGGCGTGGTGGCGTCATGGATGGCCGTATAGGTTGGTGATAAGAGCGTGGTGGCGTCTGGGTGACATATAGGTCGGTGATAGAGCGTGGTGGCGTCTGGGTGGCCGTATAGGTCGGTGATAAGGAGCGTGGTGGCGTCTGGGTGACCGTATAGGTCGGTGATAAGGAGCGTGGTGGCGTCGGTGGCCGTATAGGTCGGTGATAAGGAACGTGGTGGTCGTCTGGTGACGCATGGGTCGAAATGTGAGGAGCGTGGTGGCGTCACCTGGTGACCGCATGGGTCGGTGATAGAGGACGTGGTGGCGTCACAGGTGGCCGTATAGGTCGGTGATAAGGGCGTGGTGGCGTCGGATGGCCCGTATAGGTTGGTGATAAGGGCGTGGTGGCGTCTGGTGGCCGTATAGGTCGGTGATAAGGGCGTGGTGGCGTCTACAGGTGGCCGTATAGGTCGGTGATAAGGACGTGGTGGCGTCTGGTGACCGTATAGGTCGGTGATAAGGAGCGTGGTGGCGTCACGGGATGAAGGCCTACGATTTTCCTAATCGGGTGGTTTAAGGCCTTAGGGCCGGCGATAGTGATTTGGGAGATTTATACGGTCTTCCGGACCGAGTGGTTTAGAGCCTTAGGAATTTGGGGATAGTAGTTTGGTTTGTGGTGAGTGGACGTGGTGATGTCTGAGTTGAAGCTTAGTTCGGGAGTATGAACCTAAGTTGTGACCTAGTTCGGGAGTATGACCTAAGTTGGGACCTAGTTCGGGAGTATGACCTAAGTTGGGACCTAGTTCGGGAGTATGACCTAAGTTGGGATTTAGTTTCGGGAGTATGAACCTAAATTGGGACCTAGTTCGGGAAGTATGACCTAAGTTGGGACCTAGTTCGGGAGTATGACCTAAGTTGGGACCTAGTTCGGGAAGTATGACCTAAGTTGGGATTTAGTTTCGGAGTATGAACCTAAATTGGGAAGGAGCTCGGAGCTTACTTTGATGGCGGTGCTTGGCTGCCGTTGAAGTGGCGAGATGACGGCGGTGATTGTTTCCCATTTGGCGTTTCGGAGCGCTTCGTGCCTTGGGACTTGTACTTGGAGGTGTTGGCTCCTTCGTGTGCTTGTTTTGCCATTGAGTGGGCAAGGATGATGGTCGGTCTTTGAGGATATGCGGTCTTGCATGACTTCCACTTTGACTTGTTGGGAGGAGCTCGGGCTTACTTTGATGGCGGTGCTTGCGTTGCCGTTGAGGTGGGCACGATTCGGACTTACATCGGCTGCCGTGCTTGGAGTGCTGAGGATGCGGGACCTTGTAGGGAGCCCTTTTACATTGGGAAGATGACTTCGGACCTCTTTTGAGGGCCGATGGTTGGAGTTGTCGTTGAGCGTTTGGAGCGTCTTGTGCCTTGATATTAAATGCCAGGAGGTGTTGGCTCCTTCTTGAATTCCGTTAGTGGGCGTTGGTTGAATTGCCGTTGGAGTGGGCGAGATCGGTCTTACGTTTGATGGCCGATGGTTGCTTTGCCGTTGAAGTGGGCGAGTCCGGTCTTACGCTTGACGGCCGGTGGTTGATTTGCCGTTGAAGTGGCGAGGACCGGTCTTACGCTTGACGGCCGGTGGTTGATTTGAAGGGTTAGGGACCATTACGCACTTGGATTTCTTTGGAAAAGGCCTTAGGACAGCCGGGGGCAAAGAGTATAAGGGCGAGGAAAGTAATTTGGCCACCCACAAAGAGGTCCGTGCGGACCACAGTTGCAAGAGGTCCGTACGGACCACCTTGGTTTTTACGGTTCCCGAGGTTTGACCGGGCTTTTAAATACTGAGGCCCTTCCCCATTCCTTCTTCCTCATTTTCCGATTTCGTGAACCGGGCGAGAGAGAGAGAGAAAAATTCCTCCATTGTTAACCAAAATCAAAAAATTTTTGCTTGAATTTCTTGCCATGGTGAAGGATCTCGAAGGAGTCGTCGTCAGCCTTGATCGGGAAGTGGTTGAAGCGGCGGATGGAGCTTCAAAGAATTGGACTTCGTTCGTTCCATCTTGAAGAACCCGGATGTTTTGTATCCGAATCCGGAGGTGCATAATCGTCGCTCCATGAGCGTTGGGGAGGTAAGAAATGCATTCCGTTTTGATTTCTGCTTTCGAATTTTTGAATGCTAGAACTAGGTTTTAGTTTTTCGCATTTTTGAATTTTTGTTATTATTTTATGCCTTTTTGTGAAATTCTTGATGAATTGTTGAAAATGGACATGTGAAAATTGTGGGTATGTGTATTTTGTGCGAAATGTGTAGATTAGCTCTTATTTGTGAAAATAAAGTGCCTATCTAGTGAATTGCATGCTTTGGTGTTTATGTACCGTATGCTATTTATGTATGTACATTATGAGAAAAATTATCGTGTAGTGATAATTTTTGTGAAAAAATGTGACATGTGCCGTGTTTTGTGACGGGTTATATGTGAAAGTGTGTGCCGTGTTGGGACGGATTTTCCTTTGAGAATGTGCTATATAGTGTGTGCCGTGTTTTGGGTGACGGACTTTGTGGGGAAAATATGTGCGATATGTGCCGTGTTGGGACGGATTTTCTTTTGAAAATGTGTCGTGTAGGGTTTAATCCCCCCTTTTTCTTTTGAGAAAATGTGTACGGTGTGTGCCGTGTTTTGTGACAATTTGCATGGGAAAAATTATATGCATGATATATGTGAAAATTATGTGCAATATGTAGTGTTTTGTGACGGGTTATATGTGCCTTTATATTAAATCTTGTGATTGACGTACCTTTCTTTGTGTTTACTGCGGGATGCGGGAGCTTACGGCCGGGAAGGCGAAAGGATGAAGACTTCGGGGATCGCTCGAGAGCATTGTGGAAGCTATGGCGGCGGATGCACGATATTTCCGTGGGCGGTAGGCCGAGTCCCGGAGGTTGGTTTATGCTTGGCCTAGGTGTGTTCGTTGAGAACACATTGGAGTGTCGACACAAGGAAGAACAAGAGTGTCTTCTGGGCCTTTACAGTCTTGGTGGGATACCACCCGCACCTTCCACTTTGGTGGGGGCGAGGTGACGGTGGCGCCCACCGATTTTCTTTGCTGCGATCGCGGGCTCTCCTTGAAGGGGGCTGTGAGGTGGAGAGACATGATCTACGATGATGTCTTGGCCAGAGGCTGCTTGGGCTTTGAGCCTCGTCCTCGCGAGGGCACAGGGATCTTTGTCTGGCGACGTAGAGATGAGGATCACGGCCGGTATTGGGGCCTACATCCGAGAGTACCGGCCGGGTGTGACGGAGCGTTGGCGCGCTCCTTCTTGTGGTATGCCTGTCAGAGACTTTGTTCTCGAACCACGCGACCGCGGCTCCTTTGCTCTGTTGGAGAGCTTGGCCCGATCTGGATAAGTGCACGACATTGCTTGGGGCGAGCGAGCTTGGGCGAGCTCTACTTCTCCTTGGACCGGTTTAGCCAGGGGGTGGCGATTCGTTGGCTGCTTTGACTTTGCTTTGGAGGTATGAGTTTATTCTTTGTTTTTGATTTAGCAACTTGTCTTTTCTCCGTTGTCTTTTGCCTTTGAGCTTTCTCTGTTTTGTCACGAGTGTGGTTTTATGAGGTTTTCCGGTGCTTCCGTGGGATAGGGATCACAGGGGCATTCTTTGCGTACCACTGCTATCTTTGGGATGGGCTCGTACGGCGAGGAAGAGGAGGACGGCCGGGGAAGCTCACCATCGCCTACGGGGATGTGCGGGAGCGTTTGGAGCGGGATAGCCGTGAGGGTTCGTTCTGTTCCCGTGGAGTTCGGTATGAGGAGATGAGTTCGAGGGCTCCCGAGGTGACGGCGCGACGGAAGATCTTTGCGAGGCTTGACTTGTGACGCCATGTACACAGGGAGCGAGTCTTACGCGGCATGGCCCCGGTGTGCTTCCCGTGGCTCAGAGGACCCTCCCTTTGGGATGCTTGATTCCGGGACATGGATGTCTTTGGACTTGAGAGGTACCTTGATGGTGTCGGTGCCGAGGAGTTCATCTTGTACGGAGAGGAGTACGGGGCCTTTGTGAGGAGGAAGGCGAGGACGCCCGAGTCTTTGGCGCGGGAGAGAGGCGCCGCGAGCTCCCGAGAGGTTCCGATGCTTGGGACCGGATTTCACGTGCGTCCGCGGGGACGGATCGAGAGGAGGGTGTGCATGCCGATTCGGAGCGAGCTCTGCTTGCTGAGTGGACCCAAACAGATCGGTGAGTGTCTTGACTCTTTTCCATCTTGGCATCTTTTACTGCGTTTTTCTCTTTTTGTTGTTGAGTATAAGCGTATTTGATGAGCGTTTCCTTGGCTTCTTGTTGGTGCGAGTCCCGGGGAGAGCCTACGATATCTTGACTCGCCGTTACGTGGCGATGCGCTCCTTCGCTAAGAAGATGGCGTCGAAGGTGTCTGTCGGTCTTCGCGTCGTGTGCCGGCGTACGAGCCTATGCCTTGAGGCATTACGTGGGCGTTCCTCCGCCTAGAGCCGAGCCGGAGCCGCAGCGGGGAGGGGCCTTTGAGGGCGGCATAGCATGGATGCGGGGCGTCTTCGGGAGGCTGCGGGGCCTTCGAGGAGCGGCCCTTTTATCGGTTCATGCCTCGCGCGGCGCACGGGGTGAGGGTTCCTCGAGCCTTCTTTCTTTGATCCTTTCGCCGGATTTGATCCTTCGAGTACTTCTCGTGGGAGCCTCGGGCGGGTGCTCGGTATTCGACGAGGAGGATGTGACGGGCGAGTTTCTTTGGGATGCTGACTTTTCTTTGGAGGATCTTGGCGAGGAGGATGATGATGAGGATTACGAGTAGTATTCATTTGCTTTCCCTCTTTTCATATCCCTCTCTTTTTTTATTTAGCAACAGAGACATTTTTGGGTACTGTAATAAAACACATGTATTTGCATGGCAAACAGTATTTTATTTTAAGATGTAATGTCATTTATTTTTGTGATTCAGGAATTGTCCTAGAAATTGTTGCTATTATTATTTTTATTTTTGTACATGCCACGTGGTGAGAGTGCGTTTGTGGGTAGTGTTGGTTTGCCGGAAATGGCTTTGGCGGTGTTTGGGCTGTTTGGAGCAAGGTTTCTTTGAGGACGGTGGTTTTGTCTTGTTTTACGGGAAATGGGCTGTTTGCAAGGAGGTCCGTACGGACATACTTAGCATGCAAAGAGGTCCGTACGGACCAACCTTGCTTTGGGAAGGACATAAATGCTTTCCGGTGCACAGTTCTTCCTCATTTCCCCATTTGCGGCCATTTTCGAGCTTTCTTCCCCATTTTCTCTAGGAACCTCCATTTTTGCCATGGATTCTTCGTATGTCCCTAGAATTTTGCCGAGGCTTTCGCGGGAGAGGCAAGCACACTTCCTTGAGCGGTTGAAAACGTGGATGCGGCGCCGTATGAGGCATCGAGACGGGCTTTCGAGGTAAGGTTTCGTCTTTGCTCGGTTTGGTCTTTTAAGGAGTTGGTTCTGATTGGGATTTGTTGCGGGCTGCCGCGAAGTTACAGGATGTTAGGAGGCACGTGTCTTGTTTCTCCTACAATGAAATGGTGCCCACTTTTGAAGATTTTCGGGCTTTGATTGGAGGGACCAGGAGGTGGAGGCCATCTCGCTTCCTTTGGTTGGTGGTCTTCTTTGTGAGCGTGAAGCTTGCGAGACTTTCTTCGTACTTCGTTGGAAGAAGTGCGGGGGCATGATCCTTGCTTCGGGTCATATCGACATTTACTGCGGCTAGGAGCGGTTCATGGTTGATGATGAGAGTGACGTCTCTTGGGATGTATTTGCCTTGTGCGTGATGGCGGCGCTTTTACAGTCGGTTCCCTTGGCATTTGTGATGGCGCTTTGCTAGATGTGGTAGAGGCCTTTGCGGAGGCTGGAGAGGATATTGTCCCGTTGGTCTTTGGGGAGACTCTTCGTGGTATCGGCCGTCGCGGAGGGATCGTTTTATGAGAGGAAGCCCCGCTTTGCTCACCTTGTGGGCTGCGAGAGAGACTTCGGGCCATGCCGAGGCTCAGACGTCGTTTAGCCCGTGGTCATTTGCTCAGCGACCTCTTGTGTTGGATATGGATCGATCCGCTTTGGGAGAGATGGATGGCACGGCTTAGTACGCATCGAGATCCGTGGTGGGTTCCTTGGCTGGAGGATTGAGACCGGGAGGATCTTGCGGGAAGGGTCCTACGTTGTTAGAGTTCCGAGGTTTGTCTTGGTCCTCCTTCTATATTCCGTCGCTTGTTTCCGGCGGTTTGGGATGAAGCGGGAGCCTTTGTTGGGCAGGATGACCTTGCTGCTTTGCGGAGATAGCTCCTCTTTGTATGGCGGCCCAGGTGCCTTCTTGTATTGTACGAGGGTATGGAAGTATTCCGCTTTCCCTCTGTGGTACTCCTTAGATGTCGGGGAGCGTTGTATTGACGACTCGTATACGGCTTTGGTATGAAGCGGCGTGTTGGGCGATCCCAGTGGTCTTGGAGAAGCGAGGCGTGTAGCGATTACAGGACCGGTTGTCGTAGTAGCTATTGCCTTAGGAGTGCGAAGCACAGTCGACCCTTTGGATGTGACGGGAGACGCTTTGTTTGACTACGAGACTAGAGTTGACCGGCGACGGGGAGAGGTCCTCTTTTACGGACTCGCGGGGAGGAGATCCGAGCCGAAGCACGGGCGAATGAAGCCACGAGAGCTCTTTGGATTATTTGACTCTGACGGGGAGGACCCCGGATCTCGGGCGAGAGACGCGAGTTGGTTCACGTGGAGCGAAAGAAGACTCGCCGGGGACGAGGGAAGAAAGGAAAGAATGGCGAGGGACAAGCGCGAGATGGCGCGGAATGACCTCTAAGTATCCATTCATTGCATTGCAAACACATTATTAGTTAAATGTATTAAAATTTGTTTTTAGCATGTTGTGAACTTGAGAGTAGACCGTGCTTGAACTCATCAAGAAATGTTGTAGCACGATTAGTGATTTGTGATTTACTTTTAAAGCTTTGTCGAGACGCAAGATCTCTTGTTTGCCTTTGCTTTTGTTGTGCACTTTGTCGGCGTCCATCTTTGGACTTTTACATTGCATATGCGGGCCCAGACGATGCAGGCCACAGCGGCAATCCCCTTTCTTTGAGGCTTTGTATTTGGGTGAGAGGTTGAATGCTCCCTTGACAAGTCGTTACGACGGTCTTTTCGTAGATTCCTTGCCGCTTGTTGGCGTCGGGCTCTTGACCTCAATTTCGCGGCTTACGCTTGAGCTTCTTTTGTTTTTTTTTTGTGAGCCCTTGCTCGAGCTCCTTTTTTGTGAGCCCTTGCTCGAGCTCTTTTTTTTTTTTTTTTTTTTTTTTTTTTTGAAGCGCGTGAGGCGAAGACAAGCCCTGGCTTGGAAGTAGACATGAGTCGATCGTTTGATCTTTGAGTGACCCTCGGATGTCCTTTGATGTTGCCGCCGTCGTTTGACTTGGTCAAGGTGGCTGGCAGGCGTGTTCTTGAAAAGTGCGGAGCTTGATGGAGGTCTTGGTTGACATTCAAACTTTTGACTTTTTGTGTATTTTTAGGCCGGACCAATTAAGGTTGCCTACGTTCCCCGGACTAGAGGGCTCGAGTGCACGTAGTTCGACACTACATGGAGTGCGAAGATGCACGGTTGTTCTTCTTCGGGCGAAGTATCTGCGAAGTTTGCTTCCGTTATTTGGATTCATGAAGGGATTGCCGTCTAGGTCTGTTAGCTTCATGGCGCCTCAGGAGAAGATCTTTTGAACCACGAAAGGGCCGATCCATGTGGGTTCCCATTTTCCCGATGGGTTGGTTCGAGTGGGAGGCTTTTCTTTGAGTACAAGGTCACCTTCCACGATGTCTCGGGATTTGACTTTCTTGTCGAAAGCTCTAGCCATCTGCTTTGATAGGCTCGGGCGTGTTCCATGGCCTTTAGTCGTCGCTCGTCTAGCGAGCCAATTCGTCGTGTCGGCCGGAGCCATTCAACTTCGTTGATGTCATTTTCAGCCGGCACTCGGAGTGAGGAATTTCTAGCTCGATGGGAAGAATTTGCTTCCATCCGTATGTCGGGGCAAATGGGGTTTCTCCCGTGGCTATTCGGCGATGTGCGGTAGCCCCAAAGTGCAAGGTGCGGCTTCTCGGGCCAATCTCGTCCTCGGGTGGTCATTTTCGGATGATCCGTTCGAGGGTTTTGTTTCTTTGCTTCCACGGCGCCGTTTGTTTGTGGCCGGTAGGGAGAAGATTTGTGACGTGTGATTTTGAATTCGGCCGCGATGCAGCCGAATTCTCCTTCGAAGTGTGAGCCGTTGTCGATATGACCTCATTTGGGATGCCGTATCGGCATATGATGTTTTCCTTGAGGAAATGTGCGACCTTCTTGGAGGTGAGTACCTTGTAGGACTTGGCTTCGACCCATTTGGTGAAGTAGTCGATGGCTACTAAGATGAACTCGTGACCGTTCTTTGCTGGCGGAGCGATTTTCCCGATGGCGTCAATTCCCAGTGGCGAAAGGGCGAGGTGTAGTCATGCGGTAGAGATCGTGGGGTGGTAGATGATTGAGGTTGGAGAACCGTTGGCACTTGTCGCGGCTTCGGACAAAGTGGATGCAATACGCCTCCATGGAGATCCGGTAGTAGCCCATCCTGAGAATGATTTGCATCGGGGGCCACTGGCGTTCATGTGGGGACCGCAAGCCCCATTGTGGACTTCGTTCATGAACTTGTCTGCTTCTTCTTGGGCGATGCGGCGTAGGAGTGGCCCGTGGTAGCGTTTCTTGTATAACATGTCCCAGAGGATGACGAAGTGAGAGGCAAGGCGTTTTAGGGCCATGATGCTCTTGGTTTTGACCCTTACGTGTGTTGTCCTTCCTTGTTTATGAAGGTAGTTTCCCCGTTCTTGAGGTATTGGAAGATCGGCTTGTCTTTGGAAATGGCGTCGGACTTGCGTCTCTTTGGCTCTTCGACAATCTTGCAAATCGTTGTGATTAAAACCTTCTCGGCGGCTTGGGCCCGGTTTTCTCTCGTTTGACAACATGCTTAAATGTTTGCTTGATGCATTTATTTAATTAATGTATGCCTTCTTTATCAAGTGAATCGTTATTAAGCTTGTTTGTGTGTTAGTTAATTTATCGGTTGTTAAAGATGCAATGAGAGGATACTCGGAAAGATCGAAGCATTCATTAAGAGCATACGGGAATACATTATTGGCAATGAGTTCGTAATCTTACTGGCGTGAGGCCATCGAGATGACTCAAGAGACTCAAATTCAAAGCTAATGGACTCGGGATGAGTTTTGACACTAGACTCTAGGACTCGAGGGTCGAGACCAAGTTGTTCGATCATGTCCTCTTCTTTGCGGTAGGTCCGGAGAATGTGGCCCGGTTATTGAGTGGCAATGAGCTTGATAGGAGATGGGGCTTGAAAGGCTTTATGTCACCGTTCCCGATCATTGCTATCACGAGTTATCGAAACAAAATCGATTAGATCGGCATCTCGATTTCTTCTTTGAAGAACGAGTGTAGCGGTGGTTCGTCCCAAGCATCGTCTGCGGAGTCTCTTGCCTTTGTCTTGGGCAATGCTAGCTCGAATGCGGACTCGTCCCGCTTGTTGAAGCGGGGTTGTTGACGAGAGAGTTTTTCGAATTCTTCCGCCAAGAGGGTTTTCCGAACCAAATTCATTTGTGAATAGTGGTGGTTGTGGATCCGGCGGGGGCGGTGTGTCGAGGAAGGCTCTTCGGACGGGATTTGGCTTGAGGCCTGCGAATCTTGCCGGGTTACATTTGGAGCTTGTCCATGGTTGTCGGCCGGCTTTGTTTGGCGGCGATCGGCTCTGTTCCTTTTCGGGATCTTCTTCAAGTTGCCGGCCTTCCTTGTGAAGTACTTGGTCATGTCGAAGGCTGGGGACGAAGATCGGAGATTGCGTGCAAGCCTCTTTTGTTATACGTGAAGCGTTTACGTGCGGCTCGCTTGTCCTCACGCAATGTGTTCGGGAGTAGGAGAGTATCCCCGGGCCGTGCGGGTATTACATTCTTTGATATTGATGATCTGTTGAGTGCCACGATGGCGTTTTCCCAACCCAAGCCCAGGGATGTAGTTCATGTGCTTCATCATTTTCATTGGGGGAGGGATCTTGTCCCAAATCAAGCGGAGTCTATGTGGCACACTTGGGCCTTTGGGCTTTCGATGGTGAACCACTGTTAACATCATGCCATCATCGTCGGGTTTGATTTCTAAGACCGGGACGCCGTTGGTATCGGTCCTTTCGGTGACTATCTTTGTCGCCGTAGATGATGGTCATATACTGTTCCTTGGACGAACTTTACGCTTGATGGAGAGTGGATGCCACCCATTGATGCGATGTAGCCAGGCGTCCCGAATGGCGATGAATGTGATCGGGATGTCGATGACTTGGAAGTGCTGTCGGGACCATTTGTTTTCCAAACCAAAGGTTCAAGGTGGCTATTCCCAGGCGGGCGGGATGTTGAGTCGTATGCCTTGATTGCACGAGTCGAGGGTTTTAGATCGATTGCTTTGATCCCTAGCAAATCCATCATTTTGGCTGGAAGGACGTTCATGGATGATCCTCAGTCTACCGGCACCGAGGGAGACGGCGCTCGTCAATTGAAGCTGTTATGTAGAGAGGCTCGTTGTGGTCGGCCCAAATTTCGGAAAGATCGAGCTGCTGTGAAGGTGATGATATTGCTTTGTAATTGGCGTTGCCAATCATCGAAGCTGCTTCATCGGGTGTCATTGTGATGGGAACCATGGTGCGAGCCGGGCTTTCTTCCAACTTGAGCTTGTGCGGGTAAGAGGAAGTGAGTAAGGACCGAGTGAGATGTTAGCACTGAGTGCGTTTGAGTTGTGTCAAGGCAGGATCTTGACCTTTGGGTCCGGGGTTTCGGCTTCTTTGGCGTAGGGTCCCTTTTCGGTTCGTGGCTCGGTATGGGCGGCCTTTTGTCTGTCCATGGAGGATTCACTTTGGAATTTGGCCAGGAACGTGTCGGAACATTCACCTACGGACTTGTGGTTTTGCTTGTCTCTCCTTTTACGTAGTGGGAGGAGCACGATTGGCGTAAGGCAGGCTGCGCATTTCAATTCGTTCCTTTGTCATGGCTTTTGCGAAGCATCAATAGTGGCTTTGAGATCTTCCCAAGACGGGGGTTGGATTATCTGGACCTTCGGGCCTTCGGTGGCGGTGCGGCTCGTCCCGGTGATCATGGAGCAAACATTGCCGTGGCCTTGTGCGAGAGCTAGGCTTCTTGGAGTAGATGACATAGTAGTCAAACTTTCTGAGGGTTCTCCAAGGGTTCCGGCGTGGGATCACCGGATTCATACCTCTTTTTCGGTTTTGTTGAGAAGATAGCTTCTTCTTTAGTCGAGGCGGCCCTCGTTCATTGCATCCTGGAATTCCATTTCCGGGCAAGCCTTCTGTCGCGAGGCGTCCCACGAGATGTGTTCGTTGTTCGGCGGTGAATGCTTGGGACCTCGGGGAGGCTGGATGGGCAAGCTTTCTGTGGAAGGTCTTGTGGCCTTACGTCGCCTTGCATGGCTCGTACGAGGGTAACGAGGTTGACTTACGGGAGACAATGAGAGACGTTAGAGGTTTGTAGGGCGATCGTGGCTTGGGAAGCCCCAGTGGTTGGGTGGCTAAGGTTCCGAAGTGGTGCATGGCACCTTCGATCCGAGCTTGTTGCTCACCTTGACGTTTCTCAATAGCCGCGAGGACCTGCCAAACTTCTTCCCGGTGTTGGGAAATTTCTTGGGGGTAAGGTCCCGTTCTCATCCTTGTTATCCTTGACTTGGCAGGGAATTGACGGTATCACAGTGACAAAAGCTGGGAAGGAGGTAGGACCTTCTTTGTTTGATCTTGGGAGACGGGTTCCGGGTACTCTCGACCACTCTCTGTTATTTGGAGGGGGTGACGGGCAAGGTTTAGACACGGGAAAGGCCCGACGGGATAAAAGGGGAAAGCTCACGTGGCATGCGGTTTAGTTTCTTTTATTTTGATTTTTTTTTGTTGTTTTAATTTACTTAAAACATGTTTTCTCGAGAATCCTAGGTAG
This sequence comes from Adenophora triphylla var. japonica, assembly GCA_022495995.1. NCBI lineage: Eukaryota > Viridiplantae > Streptophyta > Magnoliopsida > Asterales > Campanulaceae > Adenophora > Adenophora triphylla. Next base: position 24,358 of record JAFEMH010007687.1, read on the forward strand.
GTTGGAAAAGATTGCTCTTCTTTTTTGCAACTATGCTAGATCTGAGTCGATGGAGACCATACGTGCGGCTATAAGCCCTCGTTTTGCACACTTTGTATTTCGACATCCCGGGGTGGACGGCCCAGGCGAGGGTCCTATAGTGCAAGCGGTTTCCACCGGCCTAAAAAAATCGAACCTAAGGACCCGAGCTGTCATGTTCGTTTTGATGCGTTAGCCATGTGAATAGTGAGCCAAGCCGGCCGGCTGAGTCAAGATCGAGGTCAAGAGTTCGGCATGACCTCTCTTTACCTTGCTTGCGCAAGGGATGCAGTGACGTTAGGCGTTGGCTGGGTCATATCGTCTGGGCGGACGTATCAAAGCGTGATGACATGGTGTCATGCGAGCATGGATGTATATCAGGGACGGAACATCGTGCAGGTGTAGCTTGGAAATCAAGATCGAGGTCAAGATTTTAGCATGACCTTTCATCTCTTTGCTTGCGCAAGGGATCTTGAGTTCCGAGCCTTGACTCGAGAAAATGGCCGGCATGGTATATGTATCCGAGGCAGTGTATGACACGGGCCCGAGTAAAAATAGCCGAGTACAGACGAGTGTGACTCAAGACTCAAACGTGCGGGGTTGACGCTTGGCTAGGATGGGATGTTTGGAATGATCCCGTGCGCGCCCAAGAGGCCTAGGAAGACCAAACGGACTGCAAGCGAGACCACTCACGGGTTAAGGGTTGTAGTGTGCGGTGTATCCAGGCGGCCGGTGCGCGTAGTGTGCGGTGTTACAGGCGGCGGTGTGAGTAGAGTGCGGTGTAACCGAGGCGGCGGTGCGCGTAGTGTGCGGTCTCTAAAATTCTTTTACGAGTAAAATAGAAATTTTTGAAGAATTTTAAATGTATGCACGAGATGTATATTGATGCATTTTTTTTTTTTGTATTTTTATTTTTTTGTAAAATAAAAACGAAGCACGTGCACACACACACAACGATTAAAGGAAGGGGTAAAATGAAAGTTTGACCCTCATCATCGTTTAAAAATCTTTTGTTTTGTTTAAAAGTTTTTAAAACAAAAAATATCCCAGTCGCCAGCCAAATTACCGGATCCAAGAAGGCCTCGCGGCCGGCATCGGCATCTTTCGCGTTGGAGGTGTCTCGCCGTTTGTTTTCGCATTTGTAGAGTCGCCACGCCGTTTTATTAAGCCCAGAAACATTGAAAAAGGGCATCGGTTTAAAGATAAATTTTAAAGCTGTTTTTGTGTGATGAGATTTTGAGTTCGGAGGTCGAGATGACTCCTCGGGAAGAGAATATTAGAATATTAGAGCTCACCAGAGTCGCCTCGTAAAACGAGTCTTTCGGATACCCTAATATCCTTTAAAAAGTTGTGTGTGTGTGTGTGTGCTTTTAAAAATGCATCTTGTATCGGATGTCTACATTGTATTGAAATGTATTGAAATAGAATAGGAAGGAAGCCTTACCAATGTTGGTTCGAGTCTGTCTTCCGCAGGGGAATAGTGTTTGAGGTCGGAGTAGCGTTCCGGATTGCTTCAGGGATGCCGGTTGTCCGCGGACGAGTTTCGGCGTGAGTTGAAAAACTGTAGGCTGCGTTTGGGCGGAAGGTTCGGCGTGCGTGGGGATCGTCGGGATCAGTCGGGCAGAGGTTCGGCGTGCGTTGGAATCGTTGGTTGGATTCGGGCAGAGGTTCGGCGTGCGTTGGAATCGTTGGTTGGATTCGGGCAGAGGTTCGGCAAGGTTTGGGATCGCCGGTTTGACTCGGAAAGAGCGGGACACGTGGGAAAGACCGAGGCGAGGCCTCGGAGTACCACGAGGGGCCTCGGAGTACCTCGAGAGTGCCTCGGGGCAGCGCGGGAGCGTCTCGGGAGCGCTCGGAGAGGCTTCGGAGCACCTCGAGGGCTCGGAAGGCCTCGGAAGGATCCGAAGGGCGGGAATGCCTCGAAAGGTCTTAGAAGGGGAGCCGAAGGCTTAGGGAGGAAGAGAGAAGTGGGAGGTGTGTAAAAATGAGGAGGGAAGCCCTCTATTTATAGTAAAAATTTCGGAGCAAAGAGGTCCGTACGGACCTTCTTGGTTATCCGAGAATTTTGGATTTCCTCGATTTGAGGGAATGCGCAATGATGGAGAATATTTGGGAATGATGATGTTCCCCTGAGCAATAAGGTCCGTACGGACCATCTTGCATGCAAAGAGGTCCGTACGGACCAACTGCGCATGGAAGTCATCATTTCTCCGGGATTTGAGGGAATATTGTGGACTTTAAGGGGATTTAGTAATCATTGAAACAAAGAGGTCCGTACGGACCTTAATTGCTACGATTTCTGAAAATTCCCAAAAGGTCCTTTTGTCCCTTTTTATCCCGGAAAGGCTCCTCCCTTGGTTTGGTTGGGGGTTTGAGAGGGTTTTGAGAGGGTTTTGAGTGAGAGAGGTCTCCGAGACTGCGTGGATGAGTCTGCGGTGTTTCCCGTGTGTTTGAAAGGGAGTGATCCAGATTGGGGTACTTACAGGTACATCCTTTGGCTTTCATTGCCAAGGTATACGTGTCCAAATGGGTTTTCGGGCATGCAGTCCCATCAAAGAGATCCAGATTAGGCATCACGAATTTGTGGGCGGAAGGAACAATGGAGTCGGGTGTGGCGGAAGCGGGCTTCTTGGCGATCGGTTCGGCGATCGTGCTTTCATTTCCTTGTGTTGTTCCATGAACCAGGCCAGATGAGGGTCTTGTGGCGGAACCGTGGCATTCAAGCTAGTGGCTGAGCTAGAGAGAGGAGCTACCACGGGAGGCGGGCGGGTGGAGGGAGCGGCCGATCCGGGGCGTAGGTGAAAACCTGTCACAGGGCTGAGGTTACCTCAGGGAGCATGAGTAGGAGCACTGGCGAAAAGGGTAGAACCTTGCGGCTTGCTGTTGATTTTCAACTGGCAAAGTAGGTGGGGGCAGCCCCGATGTAGCCGGATAACTTAGATTTCAGTGGGGCCCGTAAGTAGGCTTGAGTGCGGGAACTGCCTCCGGATTGTTGAATTGCATGAGCTGCTTGTGGTGAAGGTGTGTAACACAGGGGTGCTGCGGTCCTGGTGATTCGGATGACAGGATGGAGGCTTGGTAACCCATAGAAGTCGAGTGAGGAATGGATTTGTGTGAGGAGCGGCCGAACTAGCTGTACGAGGAGGGGCTCACATGCAGTGGCCCAGAACCAAGTTGTGGCGGCATTCCGGCTGTGGGCTGCCGTGAGAGTCCGGATTGATCGGTTCCGGCGAGGAGGGATCCCAATTAGGTGGCATTCCGAGATATCCCCAACCATGAGAAGACATTCCGTGCTGATTTTGCCCCATTTGATTTGTGCGTCGAGGCTGCATGGATCCGTTGGTGTGGTTGGGGAGTGGTGTCGAAAATCGAGGAGCATGGGTTACGGTAGTGGCACCATAGGAGGTGGGTGGCGGCATCCTGGTGTAATCGGGCGGCGAGAGTGGGGTTGGCATCCTCGTCTTCTTCCACGGTGAAGGTGCCATCGGGATTGAGGGCGCGGCCGAGGCGTGACTCTTAATAGCCTCCATAAGGCCGTTTAGCTGTGCTTCTGTCGTAACCTCATACGTTACGCTAAGCGATTCCCTTTGTTGCTCTGTCGAGGGGTCCGGGAGGCGGAGTGACGTTATCCCCATCATTACCGGCCGATGCGAGACATTCTAAAATCCGGAGTCGGAACAAACGGCGAAGGCGATGGCGCGCTTGACTCTTCCCAACCGATCAAAAACGGTGACCGGTGCCCCGAAACCAAGCTTTGTGCGGAGGCTGCGGAAAGACACGAGGGTTCGGATGTGCAGGAATGGAAGGAGGGTAGGTGTTTGGGCTTTAGGCTCATGCAACATGCGATTATTTGTTCACGTTTACTTAAAACATGTCTTATTAACCTAATCGGTTGGAAAAGATTGCTCTTCTTTTCGCAAGCTACTCGATTCTGGATCGGTGGGCCCCGTCACTACGTCTATAAGCCCCTCGTATTCCACCTGTATTTCGACCTCCCGGGGTGGGCGGCCCGGGCGAGGGTCCTATAGGGCAAGCGGGTCCCACCGACCGAAAGAAAAACGATCCTAAAAGTTTGGCGGGTAATCGAGTCTTAACGAGCATTCGATGTAAATTACGGACAAAGTTGACGTCGAAAGTCAAGATCATGTCCGAGGGCTCGACGAAAAGTCGGCGTGATTTGGACCGATAAATGTCCACGATTGATCTTGACTTGTCGTCAGTTAAGCCGTAATTAGGCATGGAATATTCATTAATCCTTGATGACTCAGTGTCAATGCTTTGGGAGTCAGTGTATAATTTGTGCCGAGTCGGAGCCGAAGTCAAGGCGCCGGTCAATATCTTGGTCAAAGTCTGCGGCGGAAAACCGGCGAGAACTTCGGCGATAAGGGTCCCCGAAAGATATTGAGTCGGTATGCCGACAAAGGCTTGAAAGGAAAGGTCTATACACGGACAGGGCATGACACAGACCAGACTAAAAACCAACCGGGTCTCGGACAAAGTGTGTCACGGACAAGTGCATGGTCGACACGAGGCTCCATGGGATGTTTGGGTAGTCCTGTGCTCATCCGAGAGGCGTAATAAGACCAAACGGACCGCGACAAGGATTTTCCCGGGTTAAGGACGTAGTGTGCAGTGTACGGTCACGTGCGCGTAGTGTGCAAGCAGTCTATATTCCTTTTCTGAGTAAAATAGAAATTTTTTTTTTATGTGTCTTAAAAATATGATGCATGATGATTTTTTTTTGACTTTATTCCGACAGTCAAAATTTTGACTTTCTCCGAGGCGGCCAAAACAACATGAAAACTGTGCAAAAATCAACACACACACGAAAAATGATTTTCAAAGCCGGGACGGAAGCTTGACCCTCAAAAGCTTTTTTTTTGAAAACGGTGATACCGGTACGTGGGATTGTTAGACCACAATTTATCCCCGACTCGTGTTAGGAGGCGATAACGGGAAATTTAGTGGTTTCCACCAATATACCAAATACCATTTTTTTAAAAAAAAACTTAGTCCCCAGCGGAGTCGCCACTGTGATGATGTGCGTCCGAAAATTTTCCCATTTTTGTTTGAAAAAATCAACGAAAACGGAGTCGCCACGCCATTTTAATTTTGAGGGCCAAAACTTTGAAAAAAGCCCGAGATCAGAGATTTAGGTTCGGAGGTCATGTTACGCGTCGGGAAGGACGTTAGTGTGCACCCGACGCGCCTCGTAAAACGAGTCTTCCAAGCTGAAAATCATTTGTGTGTGTGTGTGTGTGTGTGTTTTGGCCAAAATAAGTTGAAACTCAGAAAAGTAAAAATTGGGATATCTTTTTAAGACTTTAAACTGATCCCATGATTTTTTGGAAGATTTTTGGATTGAGATTTGGTACTCAAAAGACCTTTTGAAGTTGAGAGCCATTTCTGCCAGAATGAAAAAGGCAGTGGACCTTTGATTTTGAAATGTATTCAAGGGTCTTAAAACTTCATAATCTGGATAAACTCAGAGAATGAAAGTTGTTTCAGACACCTTAAATAAGGTTTGTGCGAAGGAATTTTCCATTTTGGGGAAGATTTGAGGGGTCAAAACCTTCTGGAAACCTCAGATATGAGATCTGAATTCCCAGAAGCTGATGAACTAGCCTCTGAAAGAAAATTTGAAAAGAGGAGTTTTACTCACCCAAAAAATAAAGTAAAAATATTTCTGGAAAGCTCTGGATGTTGGCTACAAAAAGTGTTTTGTAGTCAACACCAAATTCCAAGTTCATCTGTGTCCAAGAATTAAGACAATAGACTGAGATCTGGGAAAATTGCTACTGGACAGCAACTTCCCAAGAAAGAAAATATGATTTTAAGGGGGGTTTTGCATCCATGCTTGTCCCCATTTCCCTAGGTTTTGGTTAGTGATCACTAGACATTTTAGTGGTGAATCAACTATACCAAACCATCCTTGGGGTACATTAGGACTAAGCATTTCATTTGCTTGGGAAGGGGATTTTTATCCTTTGAAAATGAGATTTTATGCTTGAAAATGGTTTTTAGGGTTTTGAAAATGAGTTTTCTTTGTAAGAAAGTAAGAAAACTTGAAAATAATTTTGATCTTTGTAGAAGATCATCCATGGAGATGGTCTTCCATGGTGATCTTCTTAGATCTAGAGCAAGAAGATGAAAGAACTACATTTTGTAGTTTGAAGATGCATGCATGGTTGAGATTTAGGGTTAGGAAGAGGAGGGTTTACCAATCTTCCTTGTGTTCTTGAGTGTTTGGCTTGAGTGTATGAGTGTTTAGGGCTTTAATATGAGAGTGAGTGGATGAGTATGAGTTGGGAAAGATTGGAGAGAAAATGGTGACAATTCAAGTGAATTCTCACTGTTTTCTCTCTATATTTCGCCAGAGGTTCGGTGCAAAATGTGTTGTTCCTCCTTATTTTTGTGACTGGAGGGCTCAATTTATAGCCCTCTGGAAATTACAAAGATGTCCGCGCGGATGGGGTTGCTTGGCGTGCACTGTTCATTAAATGCAGCTCCAGCTTTGGACAAGAAGAATATTTCTTTTCAAAATTCAAATTAACAGCCAGTTTTTGTGTTTCCAGCCATTGCCATTTTTGGTTTTCTTCTTTTGTTTTGCTTTTTGAGATTCTTTTTGAGGTTTAACCTTAAATAACAATGCCCATTTTACCCTCACTTTGTTAGAAATGTTAGGATTGTTAGGAATTGTTAGAAATGTTATAACTTTCGTTAATTTTCTAACGAAAATTCTAACAAGCTCAAACTGGAGCACTTACACCTCCCAAGCTTTCTACCTCAATAGGACCCATCAAGTCCATATGTAGAAGTTGAAAACAATGTGTTGTTCCTGAGTGTTGCTCATTGTGTTGTCCGACACTGTGAGCAACACGAGTTTGCTTACCCTTTTGACAATCACCACACATCACGGTGTCTTTGAGGTTTAGTTTAGGAACATCTTTGACGGCATTGTGTTTGATAATCTTCTCAAGATTCCTATAATGAGAATGACCTAACTTTTGATGCCATAACCTTATATCATCAAGTTTAGTCAAATTGCACACAGATTTATTACCAACCAGGTAGCAATTATCACTTGATCTTATTCCAGTCATGACACAAAAGTTAGTATCATCAAACACTTCACAGGTATTTTTATTGAATTTCACCTCCAAATTGTCATCACATAATTGGCTAATGCTAATTAAATTAGCAAGTAAACCATCTACGTGCAAGACATTTTTCAAAGGAGGAAAACCAACAATATCCAGTGTTCCTTTACCAACTATTTCACTCTTGCCTCCACCACCATAAGTCACAGAGCCTCCTTGAATAGGTTGGTACTCTGTTAGGAATGATTTAGTACCCGTCATATGACGTGAACAACCACTATCAAAGTACCAAGTTCCTGCAATGTTAGTCCTTAAAGCTGTGTAAACAACATAGCATTTCAGTTTTTCCTTGGGTAACCAAGCCCTTTTTGAAAATCTGGATTTCTGTTCACCAGTGTTGCCGTGAGTGTTGCCCTGAGAAATTGGCGACACTTGAGGCAACACTTGAAGACTGGACATTTTCTTTTGAAGGAAAAAACAATCTGATTTTATATGTCCAGCTTTGTGACAGTATCCACATTCAATGGATTGATCAGAAGTATCACTAGGAGTACTATCCTTTTCCTTGACACGCTCTTTTACAAAACAATTTTTAGTTTCAACATCAAACAAGGAAGAGGTAATACTTTCTAGTGATTCTTGGAACCCAAGACCAGCTTTCAGAGGCTTACTCAAATTGAGTATTTCATCCAATTTGGATGAACTCGTGTTGAGTTTTTTGAAGGTGGATTCGGCTAGGTTGAGTTTGGCCTTGATTTTATCAAGATCCAAGTCTCTCCTACTGAGTTGAACCTCTAGCCGAGTCAAGGAGTTCTTAAGATCCTGATTTTCCTTTTTCAAGAAAACCACCATCTTGTTCTCCTTTTTCCATTCCATGGATTTATAGAGATTTTTTAATTCACAAATGAGCTCATCTCTATCAAAATCATCCTCTATAAACTCCTCTGAATTTAAATCAGCAGAATCATGCAAACTAAGATCATTAAAAGAGTCATACATGCTGAGTGTTGTGCCAAGTGTTGCCATTTCCTGGATGACACTTGGGGCAACACTTTCTGAAGAAGTCACAAGTGTTGTGTCAAGTGTTGCTAAATCTGGAACAACACTTGAGGTAACACTCTCTGTCGAAGGTAGCTCCTCTACCGTGACCATCATGGCCACTTGCTCCGTCTTTTCATCTTTCTCCGTTCCTTCCTCCTCTCCATCACTAAGAGATACCCACAAGTTTTTGCCCGCCTTTCTCAAGGTGTTAGCACATTCATTGGCATAGTGATCCCAACCGGAACAAGCATGACATTGAATAGATTCAATGTACTTAGGATCGGACCGAATCTTTTCCGAGGATGCACGCCTAGGTGGGGTATCCTTTTGATTTGGAGGAGGACCTCTCCTTGGCACAAAACTAGAGGTTTTGGCCGCTTGGTCCTTAGCTTTTACCTGCACACTGTTAAATTTTCTAAGCATAGCATTATATCTCTTTGCAAGTAAAGCTACACTAGTATTTTCATCTAACTCCTCGAAGGCTTCATCTTCATCATCCACACATGTGTCCGAAGATTTGACTTTTTAGGCAATATTTTTGCCTTTAGAAGCCTCAGTTTGTTCATTGAGATTCATCTCAAAGTTTTTCAAAATACTAATTAAGGAGTTAATGTCCATTGTTGAAAGATTATGGGCCTCTTCAATAGCTGAAACTTTAATATTAAAACGTTCGGAAAGAGTACGAATAGCTTTTGAAACGAGTTGTTTATTTGTAAAAGGTTCCCCTAATACTTGACAAGCATTTGAAATATCAATCAACTTTTCAAAATAAAAAGTAATATCTTCGTTTTCACCCATTCTTAATCTTTCAAATCTACTAGTGAGACCTCTAAGCTTTGTTTCTCGGACACTACCATCTCCTTCACAAAATCTTTGTAAAGTATCCCAAGCATCTTTTGCAGAGGGACTATTTTGAATGAGTTTGAACATATGCATGTCAACCCATTCATAGATGGCATTTAGTGCCTTTTCATTGAAACTAGCAAGATTATTCTCTTCAATTGTCCACTCGAATTCAGGTTTGACTTGAACGTCACCATCGTCATCCGGAGGAAGCATTGGAACAGAATAACCATTTAAAATAGATCGCCAAGCTCGAAGATCAATTGATTTGATATGCGAGCGTAGGCGAATCTTCCAATAAGCATAATTTGATCCATCTAAAACCGGTAATCTCTTTTGATTAGGGTTTGCAGGATCATAAGCCATGACAAAAGGATCTAAACACTTAGTATATCAAGTGCTAGGCTCTGATACCAATTGAAATTGTCTATGGCTTAGAACAAGTGAGGCGAAACTCACAAGGTGAGACGAAACTCACGAGTGTTGTCTTTAGTGTAGGCAACACTAACAACAACACATACACCAATTCTAGAAAAACACAAATCAATAGAAATAAATATAAATTGCAGCGGAAGAATTAAAGCAATACACAAGAATATAATTTTTATCAAGTTATATAAATATATAACTTGATGGGTGCCATGAGGGCAAGACCTTTCTATTAATAATATGAATTAAATACAAGGTCGAAGAAGTTCCTTAATGATAAAAGATCCCTGATATAAGGAACAACATATACACGAATTCTCTCTGAAAATGAACACTCAAAACCTCACAAAAATATAAAAATCTATATGAAATTCTCGAGTGTCGTATTGAGTGTTGCCGACACTTGAATGGCAATACTTGAGAGCAGAATTCTACTTCTTGTGCAGATTTGCGTTTTCTGAATTTGATGATCTTCAATGAAGATCCACTGCACTATTTATAGGCCACAAAGTCTTGGAGCCTACTCAAAATGATCAGCAACAGCCTTGAGTTTGTTTCCTCCAAATTAGCTCACTCGCCTCATTTGTAGGAGACTAGGTCTTCTCTTGCTTCTCTTGCTTGTACCTCTCAGCTCTGGATGCCTTGTACTCTGACTTGTTCTCCCCCTGAATAGCTGAATAAAATCTCTTTTTGCTTGGTCATTAATTAAACAAATAAACACATGTTTATTTGTTAATTTCCTCTTCATCTTCGTAACTGACGCCTGGGCAGATTCTGTTGATCTTTTCAAGCTCATTTTAAGGAGACTAACTACTGTTATATAAACATTAATTTACACATTAATATTTGTGAAAAATACAGTAACTATTTCAGTGTTGCCAAATCCAAATGGCAACACTTGTGGCAACACCAGTGGCAACACTGGTTTGCAACACTTGGGACAACATTCATGGCAACACATGATCTATCATTGACAGAATAGACAGTATAAATAAGCTCTATTTCCTAGCAGTTTAATAGATGTAATTCCTAGTGTTATAGAGATCAATAATTCTAGGTGTTTCAAGTGTTTTCTTGTTTCTCTAGATCTAGGGTTTGTACAGATGTGAATTCTTGTGATCAAGAATTCGTGTATTAGATAACAAATTGTATTTGGTGATTTGCAGTTGATAATAATATTCTTGCCCTCTTTCCGTGTACGTAGCCAAGTTGGTGAACCATGTATATCGTTGTGTTGTGTGATTGATTTATTTTTTGTCTTCTACTAAGACTATGCTATAACATTTAATATATAAATAGATAGATTGTATACCTTATGAAATAGGTGGCGTTAGCTCCGATCATCCTCTTGCCTGACATCACTTGCTGCCGTTACTCTTCAATTTTCTGTTGAGGTCTATCCTCTCGAGGTACTCAAATTGGATCAGTGATTGATTTCTACATCATAAGGACTTCGTTAAATAAATCGAACTACTTTAGCGTAGTCTAAATGAGCCAAGCTTGAACGAAAGTGATGCTACACGGCCAAATGTGCTGCACAGGAACTGAGCTGAACCGATAATAATGGATACTTCGGCTGGCCCATCTCCGAATGATCTAATGCGTCTCCTACACACACGCAAGAAATGTATACTAAACCGGGGGTGGCTCCGGTAAAACCCCTCCGGCATGAGAATAAGTGACTGGTAGCAAGGAAAATGGTTAACAATGGAAACTTAGAAAGAGAGAGAGCTTAGAGAGAGTGAGAGTAACTTACAAATGATATTTTCTCTAAGGTTTAAATACCCCCATGCAGAATGTACCTTGCACATGGGGGGACACTTGTCAATCATCCAAGATATCAAGCCAATCACCCCAAAGTTAGTGGGAAAACACTGCTCACCTTGTCACATCACACTATTCTGACGGTTGTAGTGGGTATACACATGGCAGCACGTCAGCCCTTTAATGCCACCAGTCACGATTGTCGCCCATGCGACAATCCTAAGAACAATGATTAAAACTCATATTGTCGCCAATCACATCCCTAAACTGTCATATACTTGTCGCCTATCAGTCACACCCATCATGTCGCTGACTGCCACGGGGTACTTCTCGCTTACCGCTTATTCTCACGCTTTGACTTACTCAGGTCACCACTATTCTTGTCGCCCAACTCCGAATGTCGCCTCACCCACCTAGGCTTATTTATAATACCCGCTTTATACACTTGGCTCACTTTGGCCTACTCGGTATTGGTGGGCCCAACTTTACTGTTTAGGCGTAACCCATATTTGGCAATCACATCAATAGCCCCCAATTTCGAGACCTGGATCATTCATGTTCCAGGCGAGAAATTTAAGATACCGCCATTACTTCCCGCCAACTTACATCAATTAAGCCAGAATAATGCTATTACTGACACCTGGAGGACACACGTCACGCTCAGAGGGGTTTATCTGATGGTTTGACGGCTGTGATGGGACATTCGAAGGGACATTTTAAAATTTAAAATCATTAAATGGGGGGAAATTAAAATTTTGGGGGTCAATTAATTTTAACTGCTCCAAAAAAAACCTTTGATATTCCCATAGTATAAATACTTTCCCCCCTACCATTTACACTTTTTCATTTCCTTGCCTCTGAAACCCTCTTGCGATTTTTGGCCACCTTCGAAACTCTCCGGCGACCCTATTTCCAGTTATTCCAGTCACTTTCCTTTCAAATCTCCTTAAAATCTTTGATCTTCCTTGGATTCCGATCATTATTCTTCGGTTTTCAACCCTTTCTCACGCCCGTTGAATATTCCGGCGAAGCTTCAACCACTACTCAACTTTCTCAACGATCCTTCATATTTCCCAGGTAATCCGCTTGATCTTTAACTATCCTTGTGTTTTCCTTCCTATTTCTGTTTGTCGCTTATGGCTAGATATAAGAATTGTGCTAGGCAAATTAGGTATGGTCAGTGTCAAAGATCTGGGGGTATATATTACTTGACTAGGGGCATTTGGGCGAGAATCCCACGAATTGACTTAGCACGTTTCTTAACTGTTAATAGAGTAGATCCCACCATCATTGCCGCCATTGAAGTTAAGGGTAGATGCTTTCTTCATGCCTTAGCCCCCATGTCTAAAAAGTTTTTTACTTCTCGCGAACTTTGTGATCACCTTTGTCGCTTCTATGGCTCTCCCATAGATTTTTTACAGCTCTGACACTGACTTTCCCGCGCGAGATCTTTAGCTAGTAGGAATCATTATAAACAAATTCTCTCTTCTTCTGATTCAGGCGAGATGTCCAACTCTGGAGCCCCCAGCACTTCAGCTTCAACTGGCGAGAATTTAGCCTTGACCCATAATCCCCAATCTGATGCAGTGGGAACCAGCTCTTCCCAAAATCTTCACATCACCCCTTACCACACTCAATACCACATAGATCACCTAAACCATCATATAGCTGACTATGACGGCGAGATGGCTCTTTTCGCCATTAGACATAGGCAAGATGGCATAGTCGTATTCCCATCCCAACTTGAAGCGGGACTTAGAATTCCTGTTGATCCCTTCATTTCTCTTGTCCTCTTTAAAGCCCAAGCGGCAATAGCCGAGCTTCACCCTAATGTCATTAGGGTTCTTACTTGCTTCATCGTGTTTTGTCGCGCCCTTAGGCGAGAACCTACCACTCACCTTCTCATGGACATGTTTACTGGATACCAACAGCAAGACAAGAAAACCAATGAGCTTAGAATGTCGCTCCAATATAAGCGACCAAAAATTCTGACCCCCCTTCCTTCCAAAATTCACCACTGGCAAAATGATCCTCTCTTCATTATTTCCTGCGTTGGCTGGGATATCCCCTCAGACCTACAAGGAATCCATCCCAAAGTTGACAAGAAATGGGCTCTGGATGAGGCCGAGAAACGCCTTAAAAGGCAATTCCTCAAAATTCTCGCGGATGCCTCCGGCACGACCGGTCCTCCTCCCGCCTTATTTTCATGCCAAAAGATAATCATGGATCATTCCCTTCTCAGCCAAGTAGGGCTTTCCTACAACTTTCTGCCTGCTCCTCCACACGTTGAAGTTACACACACCGAATCTTGGCCTGGATGGGAGCTTCATTCGGGCTACAAGTTCAGTTCAGAATGCACAGTTTGCGGGAATGGTCAAGATATGTGTCTCGCTATGAAGAGAGTACAACATATGATTCCCGCCATTTATTTCTTTCTAGTTTACTAGCTAACTTTAAATTGTCCCTAACATTCATTCTTTTGTTTCTTGTAGCACAGAACCATGAATATGAATCAAAAAAGATTGGCCCAGGGCACCTCTGAACAACAAGCCAAACGTTTGGCTTTGGCCAGGAATGCCAGCCTGATGGCCCAAAAGGATGATCTCGCCATTCCCATCGCACCAACTGGTGTTGATGATAAAATTACGAGTGAAACTTCTCGCAAGAGAACTTCCTCAACCACTCCTCGCCAAATCAAATGACCAAAACCAACTGCCTCTGCCCAATCTTAGGGGGATAAGCCTGAGGCTCTTAATCTGCAAGATGATGAAGAAGAAGATGTTGACCAAAATGATAAAGCTGGTGCTGATGATCATCTCGATGATCAAGAGGTGGAGACTGAGGGGGTTCAATCAGAGAATCCAGCGGGAACTGATATCCCGCCCCCTTCTTCGCAAACAGATGAACCAATTCCTAATGCTTCTCCAACTCACCCATCCACTTCTCGCTCAAATCCCCTCCGCAGAGCCAGCTGGCTGGAGGAAGGTTTTGAGATTCCCGCTGATGAAGCAGGCATGAAGATTCTATGCCAGGAAGCCAACAACATCCCTACTCTTAAGGGGCTTATTACTGAGAGGCTGGAACCAGTGGCTTGCTTGCTGGGCTCCACAACCCTTAAAAGATCAAGCGACGCTGAACAAGTCTCATATGTTGAAGGGGAAGATCCCGTGCACTCTGCTTATCACGCTGGAATTAACCTTTCATTGGTAAGAACCCTTCACTTCTTTTCGCTTTCATTTCATTTTTTGAGATTTCTATTGAACACTTTATTTTCTCTTTTATCCTACAGATTAGCATAACTATTTTGGGCTTGAGCAGGAAATTGTAAGTGCTCCAATTTGAGCTTGTTAGTATTTTCGTTAGAAAATTAACGAAAGTTATAACATTCCTAACATTCCTAACATTTCTAACCAAGTAAGGGTAGATTAGGGATTGCCAAAAAAAGATAAACCAAAGAAAGAATCAAAAAAGCAAAAGAAATGGTCAAAAACCCGAAATAGAAATGGCTGGGACATTTTCTGTTGCTTAATTTGAATTTTATTCCTTGTGTCCAAAGCCTGAAGCTGTAATTAATGAACAGTGCACGCTGCTGATCATGTCCGCGGGGATGGTTTTGTATTTTTCAGAGGGCTATAAATTGAGGCCTTCAGTCTCAGAAATAAGAAGAAAAAAACACAATTTGCAACTGCACCTTGGCGAAAATAGTGAGAAAACAGTGAGAATTCTCTAGAATTGTCACCTTTTTCTCAACTATTCACCCAAAATCACACTCACTCAAACACTCTCATATTCAAGCCTCAAACACTCTTACATTCAAGCCAAAACTCAAAACACAAAGAAGATTGGTAAACCCTCCTTCTCCTTACCCTAAACTCCTTCATTCATTTTCAAGCTACAAAATGTAGTTTATTCATCTTCTTGTCTTAGATCCAAGAAGATCACCATGGAAGTTCATCTCCATGGATGATCTTCTACAAGGATCAACATTATTTTCAAAGTGTTCTTACTTACTTGCAAAGAAAACACATTTTCAAAACCCTAAAAATCATTTTCATACATCAAATCTCATTTTCAAAGGATAAAATTCCCCTTCCCAAGCAAATGAAGTGCTTAGTCCTAATGTACCCCAAGGATGGTTTGATATAGTTGATTCACCACTAAAATGTCAAGTGATCACTAATCAAAACCTAGGGAAATGGGGACAAGCATGGATGCCAAACCCCCTTTAAAATCATGTTTTTCTTTCTTGAGAAGTTGCTGTCCAGTAGCAATTTTCTAAGACCCCAGTCCATGGTCTAATTTTTTGGACACAGATAAACTTGTAATTTGGTATTGACTACAAAACACTTTTTGTAGCCAACATCCATATCTTTCCAGAAATATTTTTATCTTATTTTTTTCGTGAGTAAAACTCCACTTTTCAAATTTTCTTTTGAAGGTCAGATCACCAGTCTCTGGAAGTCCAGATCTCATATCTGAGATTTCCAGAAGGTTTTGGGTCCTCAAATATTCTCTAAAATGGAAAATTCTTTCACATAAATCTTATTTTAGGTGTCTGGAACAACTTTCATTCTCTGAGTTTTCTCAGATTATGAAGTTTTAAAGCCCTTAAATCCATTTCAAAATCAAGTGTCCACTGCCTTTTTCGTTCTGGCAGAAGTGGTTTTCAACTTCCAAAAATATTTTGAGTACCAAAACTCAAACTAAAAATCACACCAAAAATCATGGGATCTGTCCAAAGTCTAATAAGGAATTCCCAATTTTTATTTTCCTCAGTTTCAACTTATTTTGGCCAAAATAACACACACACACACACACACAACAAATGGTTTTTAGCTTGGAAGACTCGTTTTACGAGGCATTCCGGGTGCACACTAACGTCCTTCCCGGCATGTAACGTGACCTCCGAACCCAAATCTCTAATCTCGGGCATTTTTCAAAGTTTTGGCCCTTAAAACAAAAATGGCGTGGCGACTCCGGTCTTTTCGATTGGTTTTTCAAAGAAACGAAAAATTTCAAAGTAAACCCTTTCGGAAAATTTTTGGTGGCACATCATCACAGAAATGCACTACCTTAGAAGAAGAACTTACTCGGGCTGAAAATAATAGGAATGTCTATAAAAGGCGGGTATCAAGGCGGGATGCCATGATTAAAGATTTAAAAGATCAAAAAAACAAGGCAGAGGCTGATCTGGAGGCGGAGACTGAGGAGGGAAAAACTTATCGGGAAGAGATGGAGAAGAAATGCAAAGATGGTGAAGATAGGCTTGCGAACCTTGTCGCCGAGAATGAGAAAAACAAAGATGCTACGGACAAGCTTGCAAATCTTACTGCAGAGAATCAAAGGCTCAGGGATAATAGCTTTGTCAAAGCTAATCAAATTACGAAATTGAAAAGTGATCTCGCGGATTTCCAGACCAAAGTTGATACTGATCAAATGGATGCATTCGACAATGCAATCCTGCATACGTTGAGGACCATTGCCACTGATGCTGATCAACTTCCCGCCATCACCCCCGCCATGCTAGCCAAATGGGGCTCTGAGACAATTTTCAGCGATCATAGCCGTAAGGGACATAGCCTTGTCCCTTACAGTGAGGATGAGCTAACCCAGCTGGCGGCGGAGGATGCAGTTCTTGGCAAGGCTCCTTGGCTTGTTCCCGCCATCTGCCCTGACAACATGGTTCCCTCTTGGTTTGACCTATCTCAAAATAATAAAGACGCTCTCAATGCCGCCTATAATGGCACTTGATCTTCTTGCTTTATGATTTGTAATTGCCGCAAACACTTTTTATTTTTTACTTGGGTCTGTAACAAAACAATTTACTTTCTGTCTTTTAATTTCGCCTTTCGTATTTCGCACTCGTAATTTATCGCAAACAATTTTTACTTTTAATCTCAATGGTGGGCCTTCACGCCCAAACAATTTGTAATCACTTTTGTCACTTTGTTGCGACATTTAATCTTCATACTTTTGCTGCTCATCATGTAATTCTCGCCTTTGTGAATGATTTTCTCTTTGCTTTGCTTTCTATGACCTGCTTTAAATTCCCACTTGCTTTAAATTCTAACTTTTGCATGTCGCCTATCTTATCTTTCGACAACTCTAACTTTGCTTTGATAGTTTATCAAAGATTCAATCTACTCACTTTATCTCTATATACATACTACTCCCTTCAAAAAAGTGAGGCTTGTCTTTAGGCAGCCTCACTCCCTAGTCATGATTCTTGCCACGCTGCTTTACTTACCTTTGCAATTATTTTATACAAAATGCATCGTAAACATATCACAACACGCGACAATACCGCGTCACGGTCTTGCAACAAGCCGTGCTTGTAGCCCCCATGTCAGCGACAACTTACACACTTAATACTTATCGCCTCTGCGACAAAATTCACATTTGACACTTATCGCCTCTGCGACAAGATTATTCTTGACCACAACTTTTGTTCCCATTTTGTTCCATTTTGTTCTAGGCATCTGCGATGTAATGTTCATGGCGTCTGGCCCCACAGTCTAGCACGCGGTGTTCCTGGAATCTGGCCCTCCAAGCCAGCACGCGGTGTTCCTGGCGTCAACGACGTGGTGTTCCTCGCGTCTGGCCCTTCAAGCCAGCACGCGGTGTTCTTGGCGTCAACGACGCGGTGTTCCTGGTGTCTGGCCCTACAAGCCAGGACGCATCTTCGGTGGCAACCTTCATTGCCTCCATCTTCAAGCTTTAACGGCAGTCTCTACTTGCCTCCATCTTCAAGCTTTGGCGGCAATCTACACTTGCCTCCATCTTCAAGCTTTTACTTTTTCCGCCAATCCATACTAGATTCTCGAACCTCGTCCATCCATCCGTCGATTGATGAAACGCAAAATTGAACTTGTCAGAATTTTACAAGTATGGATGATCATAAGACAAATATATCGCTGGATAATTCTCGCCATCCCTTCAGTAATATATGTACAAGTTACATCCAACTAGACTATCAAATTTTACATAACTTTCCCTTCGGGTGCGACAATCATAATGCTTAATAACATGAAAAGTTATATAACTTTTACTATCTAGTGCGACAATCAAAATATAGCTGAAAACGCGGCCACTTCACTTGTAAAATCTCTTGAGATGATCGACATTCCACGCATTCTTTAGCTCTTCACCATCCTGCTTCTTCAACTTATAAGTTCCTTCTCGAATAACCTTGGCCACTTGAAACGGCCCCTCCCACTTTTCATTCAACTTAGTAAATCCTGGCCTGGGCCCCGTAGCCTCCGCACTTCTGAGCACCCAATCACCGACATTAAAGGATCTCTTGTTAACTCGCTTGTCGTGCTGGGCCTTCATCTTCTGTTTGTAGTTTATCATCCTCATTCTCGCTTGCAGCCTTCTCTCGTCAATCAAATTCAGATCATTACAACGTCTCTGACCATTTCTCGCCTCATCATAATAGGTCACTCGATATGTCGGCAGCGCCATCTCAGCTGGTGCCATGGCTTCAGATCCATAAGTTAGCGCGAACGCTGTCTCTCCAGTTGAGCCCTTTATCGTGGTTCTGCATACCATAATGCCATCGGCAACTCTTCTAACTATGGACCGCCTCTTCCTTCTAAATTCTTGCAAAGAGCGGCAATAGTTTGCTTATTTGCCGCCTCAGCCTGCCTATTGCATTGTGGCCTATACACCGCCGACATCCACTGTTTCACATTCATTCTCTTACATTTCGCCGCAAACTTCTTCCCAAACTGTGTTCCATGATCAGAAATGATAGCTCTGGGCAATCCATATCTGCACCAAATATTCTCTTGAACAAACTTGATCACATTGTCTTCACTGATTGTCGCCAAAGCTTTAGCCTCAGTCCACTTTGTAAAATAATCAACGACGACAACCACATGCTGGCAACCTCCCTTGGCCTTTGGAAACGGCCCAATCAAATCTATGCCCCATATATCAAAAGGCCAGGTTGCGACAATCGGGGTCTGCTCCGTTGCTGGCTGCCTTGGAATATTCCCAAATATTTGACACTTCTCGCATTTTTTCACATAATCCTCTGCATCCTTCCTCAAACTGGGCCAGTAATATCCATGAAACAAAACTTTCTCCGCTAAAGATCTCACCCCCGGATGGCCCCCGCACACACCTTCATGAATTTCAAACAAAACCTTTGGCACCAGACTTGGCTCTATACATCTCATCAGCAGCTTTGAAAATGATTTTCCATACAAAATGCCATCCTGCACCGTAAACCGTGGAGAGGTCACCTTTACCAACTTAGCCCTTTCTTCATCAGGCGGCAATTCCCCCTTGTCCAAAAAAGCTTTCATTTCTGTCACCCAATTTCTCTCAGCCTCCTCAATCTCCATAACTACGGGCCTATTGATTGCCGGCATGTCAACATATTCAACCAAAGGATCACCAGCCGCTTCATTCATTTCGCCTCCTGCCACCCTGCTCAGAGCATCAGCTTTAGAATTCTCAGCCCTATCAATTTGCACCAACTCCCAAAACTCAAACCCGCTCAGAATGCTTCTTGCCAAATGACAGTACTTTACCAAAACTGAGTTAATCACCCCTTACTCTCCTCGAACTTGATTTACAATCAATTGAGAATCAGAATGAACCATAATCCTTTTCACCCCAATATCCCTTTCCAATTCAATTCCCGCCACCAAGGCCTCATACTCTGCCTGATTATTTGACACTAAAAACTTGAATCTGAATGCCTTCTCATATTTACACTCTTCATCTGGTGATACCAAAATTATTCCCGCGCCTCCCCTATCCTTGGCCGACGAACCATCCACATGCAAAACCCAGAAATCTGCTGACCTCTCCTTCTCCTCAACCAAACTAGGCACCACTCGCCTTTCAGCCTTTCTCTTCCCGCTCTCTTCAACCAACTCCGCCTGAGACTTGGTAAATGAAGTTTCAACAATAAAGTCTGCCAATGCCTACGCCTTTATCGCCCGACGGGATTCATATCTAATATCAAACTCAGTCAACTCAATCGCCCATTTCAATAATCTTTCCGCCGAATCAGGCTGCTGCAAAATCTTTCTCAGCGGGGCATCAGACAAAACAACAATAGTATGTGTGACAAAATAGGCCCTCAGCTTTCTCGCCGCCACCACCAGAGCATAAGCCAACTTCTCGACATTAAAATATCTCAACTCAATCTCGCTCAATGCTTTTGAAACATAATAAACTGGCCTCTGAATACCTCCATCCTTCCTTACCAAAACCGCTGCAACTGCATAGTCAGAAGCCGCCAAATACACAAACAATTCCTCCCCTTCAACTGGGTTGCACAACAAAGGGGGTTCCCCCAAATAAGTCTTCATTTCTTCAAATGCCACTCTACATTCTTCATCCCACTTTCATGAATCTGTCTGTAAAGCTTGCAATCCGTTCACCCTCCTTTTGCTTAAGGCTACACAACTCCTGCTTTTGCACTGGCTATGCCCCAGACGCACTAAATCTCGCCAAGAATTTCTCTTTAAAATCATGGTAACCAGTTATCGACTCTGGAGGCTAAGCCAAAAACCACTCCAAGGCATGATCCGCCAATGTGCTTACCAAAGCTCGACACAACACCGCCTCATTCTCAGTCAGCAATGACATTGTCGCTTTAAACCCGCTAACATGGGTTATCACCCTAGAATTTCCGAAATAGCTCGGCAAATGAGGCATGCGGAAATTTGGATCTGGGGCTACACTCTGGATACTTCTAACAAATGGGGCCAAAAATGACCTTTTTCCTCCACCTTCTTCGTTCCCACCTCTAACTCCTTAATCTTTTTGGCCATTTTCGCCATCTCATTCTTCCATTTTTCTTCTTCCTCCTCTTTCTTTGCTTTCTCAACCTCAGCTGCCTTAGCCAATTCTGCGGCTTTCAAGGCTTCAGAAACCTTCTCCGCCTTTGCGACTTTCCTAGCTTTAGCGACTCTCCTTTCTCGCTCTTTTTCGTATTCTCTATCTTTCCTTTCTCGCCGCCTACGATCCCTATCCCGCGGCGATTCCTCATCTTGATGAAGGCTTTCATCCCTTCGCGAATAGTGCGAACTTTCCTCGGAATGCTTGGATTGACTTGGCCTATAATCCTTGTCCACCGCCGACTCACTATCCAACTCATCACTTTCATACTCATAGTAATAAGATGGCTCTTGCGAATTCCCTCTGACCTTGCCCTACCTTGATCTCACTTTCTTTCTCTAGTCTTATCTTTAGGCGGCGGCATATCCCTCGCTCGCCTTGGCTCCCTAGCCACACTCACACTAGCTTCTCTCTCTCCACCTAGCCCCTTTTCCGCAGCATCTGCCAGCAATTCTTGCGGGATATGAGATGGCTCTTGATTCATTTCCCTCAACGCCTGATTATTCGCGAGAACTCGCAGCAACATTTCATTATCCGCTCTCAATCTATCCGCCTTAGCTCTAGCCTCGGTACCCTTCGATGGGGAGGAATTTGCCCTTCAGCCACTGCCTTGGCCTTTTCAACTCTCGCCCTTTCATCTCGCCCTCTAGCTTGCCTGATGCCAGAGTCCGTCTGAGAAGTATGCACATCTCCATCTCTTTCAGAGCCCCCTCCCCTGCGGGCCTCCTTTGCATTCGGGGTTGCCAACGTCAAATTTTGAGCGGCCTTAGAATGGGTTGCTTTGTCTTGACCCATTTCAACAACTTGCAAACTGACAAACAAATATTCCAAACAAACAACTCCAAGCTAAACAACACCTTTACAAACAGAACAACAATCTGACAGCCTTCAAACGACAATTCTGACAAGAAATCACCTTTACACAAACTACCAATCCACCAGAAACTTCAACAGCCACTAAACAAGGCTTCTGACAATGACCACCTTTATACGAACTATAAATCCACCCCAAACTTCAGACCAAACAGATTCACACCAACAGGAAAGCTGACAGCAACTGACAAACGAAGATCTTCTGGGCTCTACCTAGGCTCTACCAAAGAATAGGAACAGTGTACCACCTTCAAACAGACCACCAACAACCACCAAACGTCACCGGACCAACGAAGAAGAAAGTTCAGGTCCCGACAACGAAACCAACTAATGATACACGGCCAAATGTGTTGCACAGGAACTGAGCTGAACCGTTGATAATGGATACTTCAGCTGGTCCTTCTCCGAATGGTCTAATGCGTCTCCTACACACACGCAAGATATGTCAACTAAATCGGGGGGTGGCTCCGATAAAATCCCTCCGGCGTGAGAATAAGTGACTGGTAGCAAGGAAAATGGTTAACAATGGAAACTTAGAGAGAGAGAGAGAGATCTTAGAGAGAGTGAGAGTAACTTATAAATGATATTTTCTCTAAGGTTTAAATACCCCCATGTAGCATGTGCCTTGCACATGAGGGGACATTTGTCAATCATCCAAGATATCAAGCCAACCACCCCAAAGCTAGTGGGAAAACACAGCTCACCTTGTCACATCACACTATTCTGACGGTTGTAGTGGGTATACACGTGGCAACACGTCAGCCCTTTAACGCCACCAGTCACGATTGTCGCCCATGCGACAATCCTAAGAACAATGATTAAAACTCATATTGTCGCCAATCACATCCCTTAACTGTCATATACTTGTCGCCTATCAGTCACACCCATCATGTCGCTGACTGCCACGGGGTACTTCTCGCTTACCGCTTATTCTCACGCTTTGACTTACTCAGGTCACCACTATTCTTGTCGCCTAACTCTGAATGTCGCCTCACCCACCTAGGCTTATTTATAATACCCGCTTTATAGACTTGGCTCACTTTGGCCCACTCAGTATTGGTGGCCCAACCCATATTTGGCAATCACATCAGAAAGCCAGACTTGACTCTTGAGCTCGGAATTCTCATGCGAGACATGTTTATTTTTATTATTTGGTATTTTAACATGTTTAATTTGATTTGTCTGTGTCTCTAGAAAATTTCATGTTTGATTTGTCTCTGTCTCAGGAAAATTTCATGTTTGATTTATCTGTTATTTTTTTGTCAACCTTCTTTTAATAGGGGTTGATATCAATAGGGAGGGGTTAGATGTGAAAAGCTTTGAGGAATATCGTTGACTCATTGCATGATGGTACGTCTCTCCTTGTTGCCTTGTGTAGAAAATAAAAAAAAAAATCTTTCTTTTCCCCGTCCACTTGATTTCAAACTCGTGAACAACGTTAGAAAGAAAAATATTTTAGAATTCCTTTCTTTTCTTTTCACTTGTTTTTAAAACTCGGGATTAAACAAAAGGATAATACTAAAGTTATAAAAAAAAAAAAAAAAAAAAAATTGGTTTATAAAATAATGTATCATGATTTTGTTCTTTTAATTAGAATTTGACGTGTTCATAATTTATGCAATAACTAAAATTTCATCACATTATTTTGTATCCGGTCTTTTCTCTGTAAAATTCTGTTTTCCAGGGATTTGTTCTAAATCACCGGACTACAAGAAGTCCGAGGTCATTCATTCTTTGAATTGCTGACCCAAGAAAATGCTGCTGGGTCTCTTCTAAAGACTACTCATTCCGCTTCTTTATAAAAGTTACAAAAACTCCATTTTGATTTCCCATTACAAACAATATAAATTAAAAAAATAAATAAATTAATACTTGTTTATTTATTAGACCCACTTATTATACTCACATCATCTATCCATTTATTATTCTCTAACCCCACTTTCTCTTTCTTATTTCAATTTTTTTATTTACAACACTTTAATTCATTATTATTCGCTTTCCTTAATTTTGGACAAAATCCATTTTATGTATTTTGTAATGGAAGGAGGAAGAAGTATTGACTTCTCTCCTTTTTTTTTTTTTTCATATTAACATTAGAGGATAGAGGATATTGTGGTCCTTTTGAAATGCATCGTCTATTTTGTTATCATGATTAATTTTCTAGTGCAATCAAACATCCGACAATTCTCGTTGTAAATGAACTAGTACTTTCCTACCCGTGCCAAGGCACGATGACAGTACGACATAAATATAGTGTGTTTGAGATCAAACTCTCAAAATACATAAGTCTAGTATCTATCATCAAATTGTAAACTCTTAAAATTTTCATTTGATTGCAAGAACGACAATATTAATGATCAATTACATACATAATAGTTCCTGATTTTTAATTGAACATTTCAAAAATAAATTTGTCTCTTTGGTATTTGTTACAAAAAGAAAAATAGAAAGTAAAATCACATTCTACAATATAGCCAAAATAAGATTGACAAAATACAATTTTATTATTATAACCAAAAAAAAAAATTACTATAAGAAAGTAAGATTTCAATTAACTAAAGTTAACCAAATTACATAATCCCAACCCCACCCACTTTCCTCTTTCCCCTCACCCCCTTACCTCACCCTCTTTCATGTAACCTCAAACCCGCTCACTATCCTTTGAGTTGCAGTTTTTCATACTTCCAATACTATTATAGAGAAATCATGTTCTAAAATGATACACTATCAAAAATAAAATCTTGACCAAGTATATCAATTTTTCTAAGTGTCTGCAATAACAAAGCTAAGTAAAGACATGGAAACAAATTGCAAATATTCCTGAATAACAATAGCAAGCGCACCTTATAAGATATCTTCCCAAACTTTTCAGCACTTTCAAGAAAGTTTGACTTGGTGAATAAAAGTACTCATTCCAAAGCTGAAATATATGTTACTTATTGCATGAAAATATCACATCCGGCCTTAAATGAGATTGAGTTGGTGTCCCATGACTGAAAAGAAAATGCTTATTAGATAATATCATAACATTATGCAAATTATGTGCACTAAATTTGATTATACTTACAAAAGTTTTAAGAGTTGAAGAAGAACTGAATTAGTACCCTCGTCAATCTGTTTCATCAACCACTTCCTAATCCCACCCCTCTTCCATTCAAAACACTCGCTCCAACTATTACTATGTAACTCACCCAACCCTACACTCCTTTATGTAAACTTCATACACTCACTCTTCTATTCATTTTTAACCTAAAAAAATAACAACACCCATCCACCATTGTATTCTTATTCAACATATACAGTCTCCAAATAAAAAGACAACTAATCATAGGCATGACTGCAATTGACGTATAGTATTCTTTTTTTTTTCTCAATTTTGTTTGTTTTGCTTCTTGGTTATGTTTTCCTTTTGTTCTTTTCTTTCTACTTAATTTACAACAATGACACAAAAACTTACATCCTCCCATGAAGATTTTTTCATTCGAAGATACACTGAGGTGTCGTGAGTGGATAGGAAAGAGAAAATGAGATAAAAAATAGTAAGACAATAGTCGTTATAAGTATAAAAAGTGAGTCTCATTAATAAATAAATATTATATATTTTCGTTCATAAAAAATGAGACTTATCAATAAGACGCTCTAGATGACAAAGTTAGTAAGATTATTCGGAATAGAAGTAGAGGGAGTATTGCGTTAAATTAAGGTCAAAATATGCATTTTGACTAACAGAAGTTAGTCATGTAACTAACTTCGGGTAATATGTCATGTGAAATGATCAATTTGTCCCTAAAAAAAGATGTCCATGATATATGACTTGGAAATATAACATCATATTTTTTTTATTTGCAACAGATTATAAAAACAAATACTCCGTCCATCTCGAAAAATTTAGATCACTTTGACTTTAATGGTCAACTCAATTATAAAAACAAATACTTCTTCCGTCTCGAAAAATTTAGATCACTTTGACTTTAATGGTCAACTCAATCAAATTTTGACTGTAATTTTATGAAAATTTAGATATTTTTATTCAATTATAAAAATTGTTATTTTTTCACCATTAGAAATACTATCAATAACAATTTTTAGAATTTCATGGAAATATCTATATTTTTCTATAAAATTATTAATATTTTTTTTTATAAAAATATGTCAAAATTTGATTGAGTTGATTCTGCGAAATAAAGGGAGTGATCGGACCTACACACTTTTATTTTTAAAAAGTATATTACTAAAGTAACAAAAATTCATGTCAGTTAAATTGTAAATTGAGATAAAGTAAGACAGTCGGTATACACAATCAGACCACTTGCTTGTTTTTTTCCAAAATAAAGGGACTGATCGGATCTACACACATTTATTTTTAAAAAGTATATTACAAAAGTAACAAAAATTCATGTCAGTTAAATTGTAAATTGAGAGAAAGTCAGACAGTCGGTACACACAACCGGACCACTTGCTTATTTTCTTTCCATTTACATTTGAATTGAAAATCTTGATACACGCCAATTTCCAAATAATAGTTATGTATACTATTATTACATTATTATACTTCCGTCCCGTTCCACGTGAATGAAATTTTTTAGTCAAATTGATGTATTATTATTTTCTATTTAAATTAATAGTTAAAATTATTGCAATTTGATTAAAAGTCTCGTGATGGAGGGAGTATATATTGAAATAGAAACCGACAATCTACAGCCGTAGGATCAAACAAATTGAAAAGAAATCCAACGATTTAAAATAAAAAAGTTAAAACTGATTAATAATAGCCCTATGATCGTAGCAGTTATGGATCGATATGAGTCATACCTTCAGTGGTTTTATCCAGTGTGTATTATCTTTTTTAGATTAAATCTCAACCCTTCTTTGTCTTTTCCCAAGTTGAATCTCAGCCACTCATTATGTGGCGGTTATTCATGAGCTCTATTGTAATATAGATGACTAGTGTAATTGAAAATGCAGGATAACTACTTGTTATTAGGCTCCGTTTGTTTCGCTGTAAAATTTTTTCGGAAATTTTTTTCGAAAAATAACTCATTTTACGCCGTTTGGTTAGCCCCCGAAAAATATTTTCCAGAAAATAACTCGTTTTCCGCTGTTTGGTTGCCTAAGTAAAATATTTTCCGAAAAACATTTTACGCGTTTTCTAAGTAAAACGACTTACTGATCTTGTCCTAAGTAAAACATTTTCCGAAAAATGGTGGCCTTAATGTACAACTCATATTACGCCCGATACAACATAATAATAATACAACAACAACAACAACAACAACAACAACAACAAAGCCTTAGTCCCAACATAATAATAATAATTAAAAAAAAAATTAATTGCCCCCCACCCACCCAAACCCCCCAATTTTTTTTTTTTTTTGTAACCGCCCCACCTCGCCTACCTCACCCCCCACCCCCAACCCCCCAAAAAATTTATTTTTTTGGTAACCGCCCCACCCACCCCTGCCTACCCCACCCCCCCCCCCCCAAAAAAATTATTTTTAACCGCCCCGCCCACCCACCTCGCCGCTTACCCACCCACCCCCCCAAAAAAAAATATTTTTTTGGTAACTGCCCCACCCACCCCCTGCCTGCCTACCCCATCCCCCCCCCCACAAAAAAAAAAAAAAATTTAACCGCCCCGCCCCACCCACCCTTCGCTCCTACCCCACCCCCCAAAAAAAAAAAAAAAAAAAATTTATTTTTTTAACCGCCCTTCGCCCCCACCCACCCCACCCCCACCCAAAAAAAAATTAATAAAAAAAAATTTTTTTTTGGGGGGTGGGGGGGAGGCAAGGGGTGGGTGGGGCGATTACAAAAAAAATTAAAAAAATTTTTTTTTTTTTTTTTTTTGGGGTTGGGTAGGCAAGTGGCGGCGGCTACAAAAAATTTGGGGGGGTGGGTGGGCGGTTACAAAAAAAAAATTTGTGGGGGGGAGTAGGCAGGTGAAGTGGGCGGGCGGCATTACAAAAAAAAAAAAAAAAAATTGGGGGGGTGGGTAAGTAGTGGGCGGGGTGGTTACAAAAAAAAAAATTGGGGGGGGGGGGTGGGTGAGGGGGGTGGGGTAGGCAGGGGGTGGGTGGGGCGGGGCGGTTACAAAAAAAAAATTGGGGTGGGGTGGGGTGGGGTGGGTGGGTGGGTGGTGGGGTGGGATAGGCGGGGGTGGGTGGGGTGATTACAAAAAATGATTAAAAAAATTTTTTTTAATAAAACATTTTACGCCCTTCCGATAAATATTTTTCTTACCAAACACCTGAAAATATTTTACACCCTTTCTCCGTAAAACAATTTACGCCTTACCTCCGTAAAACATTTTACTGGAAAATATTTTTCGAAAAACGTTTTTCGAAAAATGTTTTACGTCGAAACAAACGGAGCCTTAGATTAGAAAAGTTCATGGGAAGGGAAGAAGAAGAAATAATCTATAATACAATAGACATCAAGAATAATCGTCACACAATAAACAATAAAAGGATGAGATTCATTTTCAAAAAAGACAATGAGTGGTCAGGATTGATTCTCACCTCCAACATCAGTTTTAACTTTTTTTATTTTCAATCGTTGGATTTCTTTTCAATTTGTTTGATCCTATGGCTGTAGATTAACGGTTTCTATTTCAATACATACTCCCTCCATCACGAAACTTTTAGTCAAATTGCAATAATTTTAATTAGTAATTTAAAAATTATTATTGAAAATATTATTAATTGTGTTATAATAAAAAAATTAATTTTATTTCGCAGAATCATCTCAATCAAATTTTGACATATTTTTATAAAAAAATATGAATAATTTTATAGAAAAATATAGATATTTTCATGAAATTCTAAAAATTGTTATTGATAGTATTTTTAATGGTAAAACAATAACAATTTTTATAATTGCATAAAAATATCTAAAATTTCATAAAATTACGATCAAAATTCGATTGAGTTGACTATTAAAGTCAAAGTGATCTAAATTTTTCGAGATGGAGGGAGTATTTGTTTTTATAATCTGTTGCAAATAACAAGAATATAATGTTATATTTTCAAGTCATATATCATGGACATCTTTTTTTAAGGAATAATTTGATCATTTCACATGACATATTACACGGAGTTAGTTTCATGACTAACTTCCGTTAGCCAAAATGCATATTTTGACATTAATTTAACGCAACACTTCCTCTACTTCTATTCCGAATAATCTTACCCACTTTGTCATCTAGAGCGTCTTATTGATAAGTCTCATTTTCTATGAACGAAAGTATATAATATTTATTTATTAATGAGACTCATTTGCAATACTCATAATGGCAATCGTCTTACTATTTTCTATCTCATTTTCTCTCTCACCTCAATTCATAACCGCCTATTGACTTTACACAAAGAACGGTTGATATCGATCCATAACCGCTACGATCCAAGGGCTGTCATTTGATAATTTATTTTCTTCTTCAATTCTAACCGTAAGATTAATTATCAATGCTTTAATCCAACAAACTCTCATTAATCGATTTCTAAAATTATCCCTGAATTTATCAATCACATAATCTCTCTCTATTTTTCGTGATATCAATATACTTCAGCTGTTTCATATTAAATAATTTTTATAAAATTTAATATATTGTTGTATTAATAATAATATTTTAAATTTTATGAATAAATGAATTTTAGTAACTTTTTTGTTAAATTTCAATTAAATTAACTAAAAAAATAAAGTTAAGAGATTTATAATGGGATGGATAACTAACTAACTAAATGGCGGGACCTAATATCGATAACATGACACATTTATATATAACTATATACATGTGTATATATTGATCTAATGCATGTTTTAAATATGTTTTTCCGCGTTTGACAAAAGATTTGCAAGATACTAAAGCTCGAACTGATTCACAAATGACTCCACCACAGTTGACGTATGAAGATATATGGGATGATTCCTTTACTTGCATGGCTTTGTTATTTTGTAACAGGAGTGAAGTGTAGAAAGTATCGTGAAAAGGGAATGGTGAGGATAGGGGCTTTTGATGTAATTTTGTAATTGCTTATAGTACTTTGTTTCTGGCACAATTCTGTTTCAATCATAATTGAGTTATGTTAAAGATTGATATGTATGTGGAATTGAAGAGTGATGTGGAAACGGTTTATGGAGAAATCCATCTTTGCAACTTCAAAAACGGTGAACCAATTTTCATCCCTTATGATAAATACCATAAATTTGAACATTTGTTGTTATTTGTGCACTTTAGATTTTTTCACATTTTTAGTTTGATACTTCAATATAACATTTGAATTTTCATTTACTTTCAAGTTGATGCAAGAGTTAAGGATAAACTTAGGCAATATATGTTTGTAGTTTGTGATTGTTTGCTACTCTATTTGTTATTATTTGTGCACATTTAGATTCTTTCACATTTTCAGTTTGATACTTCAATCTAATATTTGAATTTTCATATACTTTCAAGTTGATGCAAGAGTTAGGAATAAACTTAGGCAATATCAATTAATAGTTTGTGATTGTTTGCTATTCTATTTTCATGAATTTTGAGATATTAGGAATTTTGAGACATTGGATACTTATAATGGTGTTTATCTTTTAATTTTCTTCACTTGACCACCCATGCATACTGTCACCGTGCCATCGACACGGGTCAGAGAGTACTAGTCTCAAAACAATAGAGGTCAGGATTCAAACGGAAAACGGAAAAAGTATGAAAATATTTTTATATTTTTAAATATCTTTGTAATTCTGATTTAAAAATTAATATATACTCCCTCCGTTTCGTCTGAAAAGCCACAAAATGGACATCGCACGCAAATTAAGGAAAATGATGAAGGAAAGAGAAAAAGTTTAAATGTTGTGAGTATGAAAAATTAAATAGGAGAGAGAATGAGTGGGAGGAATAGTTAGAGAGAGAATGTTGTGAGTGTAAAAGTAAAGTAGGAGAGAGAATGAGTGGGTGAAATAGTAATAAAAATTTTCCTTTTTGGGAAAGTGCCTTTTTAAATGGGACGCCCAAAATGAAAATTTGTGACTTTTCGGACGGGACGGAGGGAGTATATTTTACATAAATTAGATTAGAAAATAATTGTAAATATAGTTTAGATTGCAGTTGACTAACCGGCTAACTCTTATATTTAGTAATTATTCTATAATTTAGGTAGGTACTAAGAAAGGAAATGACTCATTGTTGATAAGGGAATGATTTATTGTTGATAAGGAAAGAGTTGCAAAAAAAGAATTCTGATTGAAGAAGGATTGTGATTGCTATAAATTGAGTCTGCCCCTTTCATTCTTATTTACGAATTTCAGAGAGAGAAACGGAGTTTAGAGATTTCCTTGATTGTTTTTGCTTTGTTCTTGAAATTCAGATCTTTGAATCTTCCAAGATTGTTTTTATGTTTTTGAAGTTTTTAAGTTTTAAAACGGTTTGATCTTTTCGTACGATTTATTTTCTTTTAATTGTAAGTTTTTCTGTTGCAACTTGTTGTCAAACAAGGTTGCTGTTTTATGAAAAGTTTTTCAGCAAGAAATTCTTGATAAAATTTTTAATCATTCGTTGTTATTCTGATACATTTACTTACTGTTGGATAAGTTTATTTTTTGTCGAATTGTATAGACAGTTGTTAGAACACTTATATAATCAACTGTATAAACAAATGACCAAACAAGTTTGACTAGTTCTACTTCTAGGCTTCTAGCTACATTACTTCACAAGCCCTATTCTCGTCTCCTAACTTGGGATATCAACTTCCAATGGGTAATGTCCACAGACAATTTTAATTGTTCACACTTGTTTTTTTTTATTTATTTTTTTTGTTCACACTTGATCAATTGGGCAATGTCTTTTAACGGTCTCGTCTGACTTGTTCAGTTTTGATACATATAAAATGACGACTTTTTTTTTTTTAGATGTCTAATTTTCCTTCTTCTCTTCTTTTCTTACTTTGATTAATTTGTTTATTACACAATTTTGCTTTTATTAATTGTCAAATTTGAAAATTAATAAATGCAAAATTAGGAATTAATTTTTAGATTTGTTTTTTGTTGTTTTACTCAGTTATTAACCAACGAATTCCTCCAATCTCTGGAAGATGGATTGAAAATAATCATCTTCCTACTTGTATTTTTTCTTCTTTTTTTATTTGGTCCTATTACTTTTATTTATTTTCAAAATGTCTTACAATCATAATTTCTCTCCTTTATAGAGATCCAATGCTTTATTTCCTTTATTGAGAGCCATTGATTTTTCTTCATTTTGTTGTCAGTAGTGCTTCTTGTTGCAAGTTTGAGATGTTTGGTTGGACACATATTATCATTATTTGTTAAGACATTGAATGAAGATTTGATTTCGGATACGAGTACAAAAAGGTGAATCATTGAGGCTGTTTGAATACTCCCTCCGTCCATTTACATACTTCACACTTTCTATTTTGGCCGTCCACATACTTACTTTACACTTTGTTTTTTACCTAAAATGGAAACTTTATATTATTAAAATATTAATCCTACCCCACTCATTCTCTCTCCTACATTATTTTAATACTCACAACATCATTATAATTTACTATTCCCTCCACTCATTCTCTCTCCTATTTTACTTTCACACTCACAACACTTTCAATATAATACTCCCTCCTTAATAACCGTATAAACAGTAACTGTGAAGCATGTTAATGGACAGAGGGAGTATCTGTTATGGGCCATCAACAAATTTTCTTTACTGTCCATGATTGTTATTAGTTTCACAATTATGTCACCTACCCTTATATTTGGGACGAATCTTCAACTGTTGTGTGAAGCAACGTCTTAATTTTCTGTAATATAAGTATATTTTATTTGCATTTAACAAGGAAAAAAAAAACTAATCAAGGACATTTCGGGAATATAAATGAAAATAAATACTGAAAAGGAAGAAGTCTAGAGTGGGTGGGGCGTGGGGGTGGTTGGCACGTCGGTTGACGAAAATAAAAGGAACCAAATAATCTTCTTCCTTAACCTGTACACTAATCCTAATGTGTTTTATTAATTTGTTTATCACATTCACATGTATAATAATCTAATATACAATACAAGGAGTTAAAAACTGTCTCTTATCTCTCCATAAAAAGAGGCTGAGATTGATTCTTGGCAAATTAATTCAAGGACTGAGATTTAATCTATAAAAGAAAAAAAAATTGTTCCACTCATCACACCCACTCATCAATTACACAACAGTTACTAAACTACCCACTCCTATCATTTTCTTATTTTTCCTCTGTAAATATTTCTTAAATGTAAGTTTCAAGCTCTCCATCTCTCCCCCTCTTTCTTTCTGTGTGTGTGTGTGAACGGAAAAGACTTCACTGATTTCTGTTATTGGGGTTTCCTCCCCTGCATTTTCTTCCCACTCTGTTCCGCTGCCGGATCACTCCCATTGGTAGAGTAGCTCGAACCTTGATCCTCGACATGGCTACCAGTTTCCCACCCTCTTTCATCATCATCATCTTCATCGATATCGTCATTTTGATTGAAATAAGGATTGGAATGTCGCTGAATACCATCTTTATTGAGCATATTCGCCTCCGGGCTGACCGTATGATTTTTTGAGCCATGGCTAACGGGACTATAAACAGGACAAGCTTCAATCTCCCTCACATTTGTTCCCTCAAAATTAACATTTTCAAAAACAGAGAAAATATGATCCGGATTCGGGGGCTCATAAGTAAAATCCCTCATCTCCTAAATACTCACAAATGCAGCAGCCTGGCGGAGAACCTCTGCTGTCCTCATCTCTTCATCATTAAAGATCACACCTTTTTCGGTGGAATCACCGGAATTTGAATAACTAGGGCTTTGTGTCAAGGCATGGACGGGGGTTTGACGAAGAACAGGGCCTATACAGATCTAGAGTGAGAAATGAGAGAGGGATTGAGATTGGGCAAGCGAAATCGAGATATTTCAGGGACGGGTTTCGAGCAAGCGAGGATGATGAATAAGAAGAGAGATGGTGGCGGTGTGATGGTGGTGATGGTAGAGAGAGTGTGTGTGTGTGTGTGTGTGTGTGTGTTTGGTGATGGTAGTGGGATGGTGGCGCCGGTAATTGTGGTGGGAGGCTGCCGGATTTCAAGAGGTGGAGGAGTGCGGCGGTTGGAGGAGGGCAGCAGTTGGGGGAAGAAGAAGAAGAAGGTAGAGAGAGAGAGAGAGTGTGTGTGTTTTCTTAGAGAGATAGAGAGAGAAAAAAAAAAGAAGATAAAAATGGGATAATAATTCAATGGACCTCCTCCTAAAGTTATATTTTGTACACTTTAACCCTTAATACTTTTATCTCAGCCTATTTTATAAACTTTTAAGGTCAACTCAGTAATTTGATGACGTGACCATGCCACATAGGCATATTTAACGGTCAAATGGATGGTCAACTAACGGAATGACAACATCACAAAAAAAATAGTAGGTTAAGGGGGTAAAAAAAAAACATTCAGGACCAAAACAAAAAAAATGACAATATGTTGGGAACGAAATAAATTTGAATATTTTTAAACATTTATTTCGGGACAGAGGGAGTAAGATTAAATCCACTTTGGCCTTCAACCTTAAAACTGGTCTCTATTTTTGTTCCATGATAGTTCTCTGGATCATCAAGATAAGCATAACTTTTTGTCCTCTATTTTTAGCCTTCTTTAATGTATTTACTAATATTTATTAGTTTCATCATATCTACCATCTATAGTGACGCAATTCGCTTAGTTTGTGATATGCATGCTTTCATCATAGTCTTGAAAGTTTGGAAAATTACAGATTATAGTATATGAACCCATTATCTCCATCAGAATAGATATCTGAATGTATAAATTTCTTCATGATCAAAAATAAATTTTGGAATAGTGTAGAATTATGATAAGGAAAATCTTTGATTAGGTGGGGTACTGACCCGTGCCAATGGCACGGGCTTTTAAGTACTAGTCAAATTACATTAAATCTTTTTTTATTATTAAAAATCTGACATTTATTTTAAAATAAATGAAAAAATGCAATACTCCCTCCGTCTCGGGTGAAGCTTCATCTTTTACCCAAACGATGTCCCATTAGAAGTTACATCTTTCATAAAATGATAAAAATTGTGAGTCGCATTTGTCAACCTCACTCACTTTTTCATTTTATATACTTAAATTGTGGGTCTCAAATGTCAACCTAGCTCACTTTCTCCACTCACAATCCATTATTCTATTCATATTTTTTCTTAGTTTCCGTATCTTATAAGAAAGGTGAAACTTCGTCTAAAACAACAGAGAGACGTATCTAAGAATATTGAAATTACGTCTAAAACAACCGAGAGACGTATCTAAGAATATTGAAACTTCGTCTAAAACAACAAGAGACGTATCTATCTATATCTTATAACAAGATTGCATTCCATAAATGGAAAAAGCCCGCTCAAAAATGTCGCTTTCAATGGCAACAAAAATGGAAAGTATCATTAAGGGTATTTTCGGAAATGCATAATTCATCTTTATATATATTAAAGGAAGGAAGTGGTAAATGTTGTCACAATCAAGGACAAATTTGTCATTTTTCATTGCTTTGAATAAGACAAAAATTTAGTCTATCAAGAAAAGATGCTTGCTGATGTTAATGTGTGCATGAGCTCCATTTGTTTTATTTGGCAAAGAGAAAATAACACGTATATGTAAAACCTTGACAATTGTATGTATGCACACTTCACGAAAAACAAAGTACTTGTGTAACGACCCTAAACCTAGGCACCTATTTTAGTATCATAATATGTGCTTTTAATATTATTTTTAATATTATGTGTTTATTTTATATCTTTGATTTCTTAATATTAAAATGAAATGATTGGAAAATAAAATAATATTCTGGGGAGAATTATAATATTGGAAATGGATAAAATAAATAAAATGTGGGTAGATATTTTGTGTAGGGGAAAAGTAAAGAATAGAAATAGAAAAAGAGAGTAAGAAGGAGGGTATTGGTGGGGGGCCATTCCTTCCCCTTAAATCCCTCACCTTGTCCCCCCCTCCCCTCTTTAGTCAAAAGAAGCCCTCACCTCCCATACTTCTCCATCCTCCCCATCATTTCATCTTCATCTTCATTTTCTTCTTCTTCTTCCTTCTTCTAATTTTCATGGAAGCCTTCCTAAATAAATCCTTCCAAAAATTCTTTTAAATCCAAGCCTCCTCCATTTGAAGATCCGGGTGTACTTTTGGATTCGTGGAGTCAAGAGAAACACATTGAGCTAAGAAGATTCTTATTCCCCTTCATAATTGCTAAGTGAGTTGTTATGATTTTTCTTCTCTTACTTGTTCATACTCTCCTTAATGTTCTCCTTGTTCTTATGATGTTGGGTTCATGCTTTGGGAATTTTATAGGAGTTGAATGAGTAGTAAATGGAATAGAATGAAGTTTGTGATCTTGGAAGATAACCTAGAGGATTGAAATGGGTGAAGGTTATAATGATAAATAATTTAGAATCACTTATTTTGGGTTTATATGATTTTATGATAATCCTTGTAGAATTAGAAATTTCTTGGTGTTCATGAGTATAAGAAGTATGGCAAAGGAAAGTAAAATGGTAAGAGACTAAATGGGAAAACTTGGGAATTGCGCTCGGTACACTTGGGCGGTCGCCTGGGGCATGAGCGGCCGCCCATGTGTCCGAGAAATTAGAGTGCCTTGAAAACCCTGCTTGGGCGGTCGCCCAAGAGGTATGGGCGGTCGCCCAAGACCCCAGAAACCGAACTTTGAATCCGAACCAATTTGTGTAGCAACCTTGTTTGGTCCCTTATAGATTGTGACTCCCACTTAGTAAATTGAGCTTGAACCTTCATAGAGGCCTTGTCTTATTGTATAATGATCTTGTAGGATGGATTGAGAATCCTAACCACTATAAATTAATGGAACCTAATCACTTTCGGATATTAATCAACCCTTCTCAACTTAGATTAAAGTAGAACTTGGGCTACTTAAGCATTGTGACTACAACTTAATAACTTAACTTGAATCTCTATCTAGACCTTGTAATATGGATCATTGTCCGGGAAACAATTGTTAAGTTTGATTAGTACTTCACCACAATAGTTCCAACTTGGGAAATAGATCTTGAACTTTTATTAAGGTTATTCGAGGTTGTATAATGAAAATGTAGGAATGGTTTACGATACATAGTGGCCTTACTTACTCCATATCTTTGGTGAGTAGTTGCAATAGTATAGAAGCTATAGGTTCACTATTGAGCTAGTTAGTAATGGGTATGTATCACCTTGTGGCATTGTTATTCCAAGTTGTGGAATTATTGATTATATGGTTATCATAATATTCTAAGTATGGACTATTAGACATACCGTTATGTGCATCCCAAGTGTGGAATATTTGACTTGTTGTTACATTGCATCCCAAGTGTGGAATATTTGACTTGTTGTTACATTGCATCCCAAGTGTGGAATATTTGACTTGTTGTTACATTGCATCCCAAGTGTGGATTATTTGGTTATATGGTTACCTTACTTGAATTTATATTCATTGATGGTATTGATTAGCATGAGTATACATTACCATGTTGTTATATTATGATGCATAGTGTACTAAATGGTTGTTGCACTATGGTATTGATTTCATGAGTATACATTACCATGTTGTTACATGATTATCCCTTTTTTGTGGATTATGTTTCAAGTATCTATATTGTGCTTGAACATGTTGATATTCGGGGTATAATGGAATTCAATCAATTATGGATTTGTTCTATAAGTGATTGAAGGTTCATCATACTGGGACCGTCCCTCTCGTGGCCACAGAGTGGGTGTGCTAACGATCGTATTGACCCAAAAGGCTTTACGCACTGTTGCAATTGGTGTACGGGGGAATGCTTCGTATTAAGCCTAAAGCTTTACAGCTTAGCGATATTATTGTTGGATACTCTATTATAGGTATCTTTTCTTATATGGATCTCTGGAGTATGAAGTCCTATAAGAGGTGAATGTGCCGGAGGCAATTCACCAAAGAGTGGAGTTTTACTCCCACGTTGTACGACTTATTGTTCGACGGGAAAAGGTAAAATGAGGTAACGTAAGGTGTTTACCGCTTTTATAATGTGTTATGTGCTACCATGCTATGTGTTGCATCTTGTTTGGCATCTTGCCGCATTCATAATAGCTCATTGAGATTTTTCTCACCCCTTCCCTTTTAATGCTTTTAGATTGTGCCGAGACAGTGATCGGAACCAGCTGAGGCCTGGGGTTAAATTGTGGACTTTTGCTTTTGGGGACTTGTCGAGGTTAAGTGTATAAGTTGGTTGTCCGGGTGTATTTATTT
This sequence comes from Adenophora triphylla var. japonica, assembly GCA_022495995.1. Classification (NCBI taxonomy): domain Eukaryota; kingdom Viridiplantae; phylum Streptophyta; class Magnoliopsida; order Asterales; family Campanulaceae; genus Adenophora; species Adenophora triphylla. Next base: position 62,586 of record JAFEMH010007687.1, read on the forward strand.
AGTAAAACTTTTTGAGAAGATGTGTATAAACTCTTTTGTAAAACAAAGTTAAGTATGAGTTTCGATGTAAGAAATCATTTTATGGTTTATGGAAGTTGTGGAGTGGTGATATTATTAGTTGGTTTAATTTGGTATTTGAAAATGGGTTTTCTTTTAAAAGGAAAATAAAAGTTTTTAAAATTTAGAGAGGAGATTTCCTAGTTGGGCTCCTCAAGCTCGGGATACGCTTTAGGTCCCGGGTTGGGGTGCTTACAGTTGGTATCAGAGCTTAGTTTAGAGGTCAAGGGTAGATGTCTAAACTAAGGGGGAATGTGTGGTAATTAACGCCGAGTGTTTAATGCAGGAGTTCGTTCTAATGGCCGGAAGCAATGATGATCGGCGAAGGGTTCTAGAAAATGAAGGAGATACGGGTATAGGTGGAAATCGTAATGAAGAGATGATGAAATTGTTCAGGATGTTTGTACATAATATGGAGAATAGAGGATCGGTTCCGAATCAACCTGAGGGATACCAAAGTGATGGATTAGAAAGATTTGTGAAGATGAACCCACCGAGCTTTTACGGAGATCCGAATCCGTTAAAGGCGTAAAATGGTTAGCGTAAATGAATAGGATTTTCGAGGTTATAGGAAGTCCCAACAAAGAGAGAGTTAGGTATGCCGTTTTCAAACTTGAAGGTCCAGCTGATCAGTGGTGGCAGATTGTGAAGGAAAGTTGGGAGCGGGATCATACGCTCCAGACTTGGGATAATTTCACTCAACAGTTCGAGGACTATTTCATTTCCATGGTTACAAGGGATAAGAAGGAGATTGAATTCTTAAGACTAAAACAAGGGAACATGACGGTGAATCGCATTCGGTCCGGTTTGAGGAATTAGCTAAGTGTTGCCCTCATTTGGTATCGCATGAAGTGAAAAGGGTTCGAAGTTTGTAACAAGTTTGAGGAGTGAGTTTAGGAAGAAATTATGGATTGATAGTTTCATCGATTATCGACAGGTCGCATAGATAGGGCATATAAGGTCGAAAAGGACATTGAGGAAAATAGTGGAAGATCCGGAAGTGAGATTGGAAACAAGCCAAAGTGTATAGGACAAGGATCCAAAATCGCAGAGGACAGCCAAGGACTTTAACTTCGGGAAGTGTGAGAGGAGAGTTTGTTGTAGCTTCTTCATCTAGGCCAAAATCCAAACAAGATGGGATGAAGTGTAAATTTTGCAAGAAGATTGGGCATACCGAAGATCATTGTTGGAGTAAGCAAGGTAAATGTATTAAGTGTGGAGAAATGGGACACTTTAGAAGGAATTGTCCAAAGTTTCTTCAGTGGACGAGTTTCAAGCAATGGGTCACGGTAGACGTCAAAGAGGTGGTACCAAAAGAGATAGCGAAGGAGAACCGAAAGAGAAGGTCTATGGTCGAGTACATGTTTCGAACCTAGGAGAGATAGCTTCCTCGAGGTTACTAGAGGTATATTCCCTGTCTCGTAATTAGGGGTCATATTTTATAGATCCCGTTGCATATCATTTATGTTTCGCATCACATTTTGCTTATATGTGACATACATTGTTTGAGATGTTGTTTTATTGTTAGAGGATTCTCGCTCTTATGAGAGGATACCTCGAACCTCCCTTGATTTACCACGATAGTGATGTGGTCATGACCGAGTATGTATTGCCGCTGATTTGGTATGATTACCAATTTGTAAATAGGAGATATACTTGACCTGGAGGGTTAAGTAGTTGTTATGTTGGTATACTATCATAAGAAATGAGTCTTCTTTTCTATACCCAATTTGATTATATTGGTATTTGATATAGATAAACCTTTATATGGTATTCTTGTTATATATGCGTGTAAGCCAGAAAAATGTTGGCTAAAAAGTGTAAAAGGTATTTGGCTGGTGTTAGACTTGCATAAGAAGTCTTTTCGGAAAATTTTCGTGCTAGTCACATGGAGTAGATGGTAATTGTATTTTCATCAAGGTATCGTATGTGTTGATTCTAAGTATGATAAGCAGAATTTTTAAGCCTTATTTTGATGGCTTTATGGTAATTAGAATTGAGGGTCTCTTTGTTAATTAAAGTTCCGAGAGGATCATGAAAATCATTGAAGGATAGGGTTAATAATCCTTGGTGAGAAGTACTTGTATGCAAAGTTTAGCTAGTGTGAGTTGGCTCGAGAAGTTTTCAAAATTTGGGGTTCTATAGTTTTAAGCTTGGAAATTACCATGGATCTTACGAGGATTGTGTCCGTAATCTTTGAGGTTGGCAAAGTGCTACAAAAGGAATTTTCAAGGAATTCTCGAGAATTATAAAATCGTTGGTTTAGATAACTCGGAAAGACGTCAATGGTGTAAGATGTAATAAGAGTGAATAATATTGGTAGAAATGGAGAAAAGATTAACTATAGATCCGATCCTTACCTTACCTAGTGAATGTGAGAACTTTGTGAGTTTTAAGTGCGTATTAGAGGAAGAATTGGTTGTAAAATTATGAGAAATGTGAAAGTGATAGCGTATGCTTTGAGGAAGTTAACTTAGATAAAGCGAAAATTTTCTTATTCCTTACTTAAGAGTGACTACAATTGTGTTGCGTTATCTAAGTAAGAATCTTATCTTTTTGAAGTTTCCTTTTGAGAATTGTGACCGATCCTATGAGTTTGGAGAATTTAGTTATTCGAGGGGGAGAGATCTATAAGCCTAAGAGATGGTTGGAGCTATTAAAAGATTTTAATTGCGTCATTTTATATTATCCGGAAAAGTTATTGTGATTTCGAATGCGATTTGCCGAAAGGCTTATGTGTCGTCAAGCGTACCCTTTGAGTATTAAGGCGAGACATTGTTGCAATTAGTCAGGATAGGCCCATAGAATGTGGAGACTTTAAAGGAAGTCCAACGGTGATTCAGAATTTAATAGGATTAGAGGATAGTCACAAGATGAGGAGATTATCCAGAATTTTGAAGAATAGATTGTGTGTTGAATTTCTTTTAAACTGGAGAAGTTCTATTAATCTTAAGGGAGTTTAGTATAATAGCAGTTTAGTCTAGCATTGAATGGGTATTATCTAAAGATTGGTATGAGAAAATTTATTTATGATCCTTCGTACGTGTGGAATTCTGCAATTAAGGATGTTTAGACAAATTTGAATTATGTGGGGAAAACGTTGAGAGTTATTAGGATTTCAATTTCGGGATTAAATTATAGGGTGTTGATAATGTACATAAGAATCATGACTTGAGGAAACTAGTTGAAAGTGGTAAATTGAAATGTTTGGGAAGGTACCCCTTGTTATGGATCATTAAGGTAATCAAGTTTAAAATTCGGGACGAATTTTCTTTAAGGAGGAGTGAATGTAACGACCCTAAACCTAGGCACCTATTTTAGTATCATAATATGTGCTTTTAATATTATTTTTAATATTATGTGTTTATTTTATATCTTTGATTTCTTAATATTAAAATGAAATGATTGGAAAATAAAATAATATTCTGGGGAGAATTATAATATTGGAAATGGATAAAATAAATAAAATGTGGGTAGATATTTTGTGTAGGGGAAAAGTAAAGAATAGAAATAGAAAAAGAGAGTAAGAAGGAGGGTATTGGTGGGGGGCCATTCCTTCCCCTTAAATCCCTCACCTTGTCCCCCCCTCCCCTCTTTAGTCAAAAGAAGCCCTCACCTCCCATACTTCTCCATCCTCCCCATCATTTCATCTTCATCTTCATCTTCTTCTTCTTCTTCCTTCTTCTAATTTCCATGGAAGCCTTCCTAAATAAATCCTTCCAAAAATTCTTTTAAATCCAAGCCTCCTCCATTTGAAGATCCGGGTGTACTTTTGGATTCGTGGAGTCAAGAGGAACACATTGAGCTAAGAAGATTCTTATTCCCCTTCATAATTGCTAAGTGAGTTGTTATGATTTTCCCTCTCTTACTTGTTCATACTCTCCTTAATGTTCTCCTTGTTCTTATGATGTTGGGTTCATGCTTTGGGAATTTTATAGGAGTTGAATGAGTAGTAAATGGAATAGAATGAAGTTTGTGATCTTGGAAGATAACCTAGAGGATTGAAATGGGTGAAGGTTATAATGATAAATAATTTAAAATCACTTATTTTGGGTTTATATGATTTTATGATAATCCTTGTAGAATTAGAAATTTCTTGGTGTTCATGAGTATAAGAAGTATGGCAAAGGAAAGTAAAATGGTAAGAGACTAAATGGGAAAACTTGGGAATTCTTTGGCCGTACACTTGGGCGGTCGCCCAAGGGGGCATGAGCGGCCGCCCATGTGTCCAGAAATTAGAGTGCCTTGAAAACCCTCTTGGGCGGTCGCCCAAGAGGTATGGGCGGTCGCCCAAGACCCCAGGAAACTGAACTTTGAATCTGAACCAGAATTTGTGTAGCAACCTTGTTTGGTTCCTTATAGATTGTGACTCCCACTTAGTAAATTGAGCTTGAACCTTCATAGAGGCCTTGTCTTATTGTATAATGATCTTGTAGGATGGATTGAGAATCCTAACCACTATAAATTAATGGAACCTAATCACTTTCGGATATTAATCAACCCTTCTCAACTTAGATTAAAGTAGAACTTGGGCTACTTAAGCATTGTGACTACAACTTAATAACTTAACTTGAATCTCTATCGGGACCTTGTAATATGGATCATTGTCCGGGAAACAATTGTTAAGTTTGATTAGTACTTCACCACAATAGTTCCAACTTGGGAAATAGATCTTGAACTTTTATTAAGGTTATTCGAGGTTGTATAATGAAAATGTAGGAATGGTTTACGATACATAGTGGCCTTACTTACTCCATATCTTTGGTGAGTAGTTGCAATAGTATAGAAGCTATAGGTTCACTATTGAGCTAGTTAGTAATGGGTATGTATCACCTTGTGGCATTGTTATTCCAAGTTGTGGAATTATTGATTATATGGTTATCATAATATTCTAAGTATGGACTATTAGACATACTGTTATGTGCATCCCAAGTGTGGAATATTTGACTTGTTGTTACATTGCATCCCAAGTGTGGAATATTTGACTTGTTGTTACATTGCATCCCAAGTGTGGAATATTTGACTTGTTGTTACATTGCATCCCAAGTGTGGATTATTTGGTTATATGGTTACCTTACTTGAATTTATATTCATTGATGGTATTGATTAGCATGAGTATACATTACCATGTTGTTATATTATGATGCATAGTGTACTAAATGGTTGTTGCACTATGGTATTGATTTCATGAGTATACATTACCATGTTGTTACATGATTATCCCTTTTTGTGGATTATGTTTCAAGTATCTATATTGTGCTTGAACATGTTGATATTCGGGGGTATAATGGAATTCAATCAATTATGGATTTGTTCTATAAGTGATTGAAGGTTCATCATACCTGGGACCGTCCCCTCTCGTGGCCACAAAGTGGGTGTGCTAACGATCGTATTGACCCAAAAGGCTTTGCTGCACTGTTGCAATTGGTGTACGGGGAATGCTTACGTATTAAGCCTAAAGCTTTACGACGCTAGCGATATTATTGTTGGATACTCTATTATAGGTATCTTTTCTTATATGGATCTACGGAGTATGAGTCCTATAAGAGGTGAATGTCTTGAGGCAATTCACCAAAGAGTGGAGTTTTACTCCCACGTTGTACGACTTATTGTTCGGACGGGAAAAGGTAAAATGAGGTAACGTAAGGTGTTTACCGCTTTTATAATGTGTTATGTGCTACCATGCTATGTGTTGCATCTTGTTTGGCATCTTGCCGCATTCATAATAGCTCATTGAGATTTTTCTCACCCCTTCCCTTTACTTGTTTTAGATTGTCTTGAGACAGTGGACCAGAACCGTGAGGCCGGGGTTAAATTGTGGACTTTTGCTTTTGGGGACTTGTCGGGTTAAGTGTATAAGTTGGTTATGCGGGTGTATTTATTTAGTAAAACTTTTTGAGAAGATGTGTATAAACTCTTTTGTAAAACAAAGTTAAGTATGAGTTTCGATGTAAGAAATCATTTTATGGTTTATGGAAGTTGTGGAGTGGTGATATTATTAATTGGTTTAAATTGGTATTTGAAAATGGGTTTTCTTTTAAAAGGAAAATAAAAGTTTTAAAATTTAGAGAGGAGATTTCCTAGTTGGGCTCCTCAAGCTCTGGATACGCTTTAGGTCCCGGGTTGGGTGCTCATGAGCTAGGCCCAATAGGATCCACAACGTTCATTCTATTACATAAGGCCAATACGCCAGAAGACATATCTTCACGTCTGTATTCTGAGGATGTCGATCAAACTAGTTAAGACGACCAAGGACATGGTCCGACATTTCATAGGTCGCAATCTAACTTGATCCGACATACGGCCAATATCTTGTACGTGTTCTCTGCCCGATCAAAACACGAATTCAGTTTAACCTCGTTTCATCGAGCGACCTTAATCAGAATAAACAGGTGAATAATACATCGCCAAAAGAACAACCTTTTATTTTCGTAAACGGTTAATCCGTATATTCATGTCGGGTTTAACGAGATTTACTACACCTGCCTTATCAATCTGGTATAAATATCTACCCATAATATTCATGAGGAGGTAACGTCATTTTACACATTGAATATACTCTTTTCAATACAGTTTTATAACCAAGACACTTATACTCATCCTTACGCCAGAGGGTTTTAGACGAAAATTATCTCGTCTACTCGTTTGTTCTTGATTTCACGTGCTAGATGTCGGAGTACAAACTAATTGCTGGAATAAGGTTGATCCGAATTAATTTCTACATCATTAATAATAATTGATAAAAAAAATTACTAAAATTATTTATTATTAAAAAATGTGACACATATTCTAGTATAGAAAAAATTGTAATTTATTATGAAAATGAAAAAACATAATACCTTCAATAATCATAATTATAAAATTAAAAAAACTAAAATTTTAGCGAGTTCAAATTAACAAAGCAGCTAATGTCCACTACCAAACCAAACCAAACCAAACCAAAGACCAAATGTATAAACTACGTCTCACTTTAAATTACAAAATAATAATTATTAATAAAGAAAACTAAATAGAAATATTATTTTTTCCATCTCAAATAAATACTTTAAAAATATACTTCTATAAAAAATTATATCATTTCAAAAATAAATATTATTTTCGACTCAAAATGAATAACCAAAAAATAATGCTACATTTTTTATCCAAAAAAATGAGCATTAATTACTACCTTCATCCCAATGAATATTTTAAAAATTAATACTTCATTCGCCTCTAAAATTAATGTTTGCAATGTTAGTGCATTATTCTCAAAATATGACATTAAGATGACATTAATTTTTAGACGAATAAAGTAGTATTTTTTTTTTAAATGTTCATCGAGAAGAATGAAGCAATGTTCATTTTTTTGACATAGAAAACAATTATACTTTTTTTTAAGAAAAAAAATTCCTTCAATTCAAAAATGAATATTACTTTTGTCAAAAAATTAATACTACTTTTTATATCTAAAAAAAAATTGCTTTCTTTGTCTCAATGAATATTTTAAAAAAGAATACTACTTTACTTGTCTCAAAAATTAATATTCATTTTCTGAGACGAAGACACTAACATTATAAACATTAATTTTTACAAAATAATACTACATCGTCTAAAAAAATAAATTACTATCTTCATCCCAATGAATATTTTATAAAATATTACTTCATTTGTTTAAAAAATTAATGTCATATTGAAATGAACTAACATTACAAACATTAATTTTTGAGGCAAATGAAACAGTATTTTTTTTTTAAATATTCATTGGGATGAAAAAAAAATAATGTTCATTTCTTTTGTATAAAAAATTTAGTATTATTTTTTAGTTATTCATTTTGAGTCGAAAGTAATATTTATTTTTGAAATGAAGAATATAATTTTTTATAGAAGTATATTTTTTAAAGTATTTATTTGAGATGAAAAAAAATAATATTTCTATTTAATTTTCTTTATTAATAATTATTATTTTCTAATTTAAAGTGAGACAGAGTTTATACCTTTGATTTTGTTTGGTTTGGTAGTGGCCAGCTGCTTTGGTAATTTGAACTCGCTACACTGTGTAGCGAGTTCAAATTTTAGTTTTTTTTTTAATAGCATAAATTAAAATTAAATTGAGCAAATTTAAATTCGCTACACCGTGTAGCGATTTTAACCGAAAAAATTACAAACTAACTCCACCGTGTAGCGAATTCCAAAAAGTTGATCATTTTGGCAAATAATTTTAAATGTGGGTTATTTTGAGATTTAAATTTTTAAAATGGAATTATTTTAGAAAAAAATCGGAGGTAAGACACAAGTATACAAGGAGAGAACTGTCTGCCGTAGATGATCGATGATCTTTTTGGACAGTAAACTTCATATTACCCGTATTGTATTGTATTCTGTCGGTGCATTAAACAAACGATTTGTTCAATTAAGGAAATCTTTCACTCTCCTGGTTCATCATCAAGAAACAGTTAAATCTATCACCCAATCCAAATCCTTCTTCAATTCCAACAACCAGTCAAAATCTGTACATCACATACTAGATTACATCCGGGAAAGGTAGATATTGATAGAAATGGCTATTAATCGGACTGGATCTTGTAGTCCGGCCGTCTTGAAGGTAGGTTTGGGGATGCTGGCGATGTGTTTGGCTGGTTACATAATTGGTCCTCCTCTTTATTGGCATTTGATCGAAGGTTTAGCCGCCGTCACACGTTCTTCATCCTATGCTTCTTGCCCACCATGTGTTTGTGATTGTTCCGCTCAGCCCCTCCTCTCAATTCCTCAAGGTATTATATACGATCCATTTCACACTTTGTCCACCTAATTTGGGATAATTCCGTTAATATCAATCACTTTGGCTATCTGGGTATTAAATGTTTATCCCCAAATTGTTTAGTTCCCGTGTGTTGATCTGCTAAGTTTATAGTTCTTGATTTTGAAGTTGAACTCAGTTTTATTCAATTTATAGGCTACTGTTGGATCTAAACCCTTTAGTATTTGTGCCTATTCGTAGATCTGCATCTTTTGGCCGAGTGGATACAAATTCACTATTGCCTTTCATATGATTTGGAGATTCATGTTGCTTGACCCAGAAAGATCCAGTGTGAATAGAAAGAAAGTGTATTGCTTTTAAATTGAGGAAAGCGTGTTTTATTTACGAATGATTATTATTGACGGGTAGATTTCCATTTTAGGTTATAATAAACCATTTGATTTAAGAAAATCTAACGTGACCGTGGTGTTTAGGAATTTGAATTATACTTTTTGCTCTTGTTTTATGACTGAAACTGAAGAGTAAGTATACTTTCTCTAGATCATAGTTTCTGAACAAACCTGCATCAAATAGATCAGAAAGCTGGTAAAAGAATTTATAGCTTCTCTTACACTTCAAGAGTTCCATGTCTTGGCACTTTTCAATCCCCATGCTTTTGTAGAGGCCAATCTTCCACCCTAGGAACAAACTTTTTGTTTTCTAATTTGTGTTCCAGAATCTCCTCAAACTGTTTCTTTACCACGGATTACATTTTCAACATGGGCATCATCAGACATTGGAAACAACCTCCCTGCTTGGTAGTTTAACTGCTTCATACTAGATTCTTGCCATTTGTGCACATATCAAATCCTTTTTCATCACACCACGCCTTGCTGCAACCTTCATCTCATTATACACTCCAGATTTCACAAGTCCTAGAAGTTGGTTGTAGACAGGTGTAGGGATATACGTGTTGTCAGAATAAATTTCATTTTCTGCAAATAAATTAATCCATCTAAAAGATTTGAAAAGCTTTAGGCTAGTTGTTAACCTTTTGGACACTTTGCAAGAAAGAATGGACTTAGTGATACTAATCTTGATTTTTCAAATAAAGGGTGTAGCCATTTTCCATTGATCCTCATCCATAAAGTGGTCAAAAATTGAAAATAAGAAAATATTTTGTTTTGGTGACAATTTGGTGCCACACTAAAGATATATGTCTGCATGTTAAATTGTGTGTAGGTGTATAGGAAAATATGTCATTACTTTAGACATGTTACTCAGAAGTATCTTGTTCATAGGACTATGCTCATTTCAAAGTAAGTGCTTTAACATGGAAACAGAGAAAGTGGCATTTGCATTGATAAATTTGTACTTGTATGGATTAATACTAAGTACATGGGACATTTATTTTGTTAAATATAAAAACTCAGAACTACGCCCTGCCACCTTTTCCACCTACCCCACTCCTTTCATTTTCTTCTCTTGCACACATGCTAGAATGTTGGTTGATTGGCGTTGTTCTACACTTGATGAACATGTTCTGATATGTTCACTTGTGTTTATTGTCGTGCAGGTTTGAGCAATAATTCCTTTGCAGGTTAGTATTATCTTCCCTTGTATAAAAAAAATAAACATGTTCTAAATTAGTATAATGGACGCGGTATTCGCTTCTCTTTTTGAACTAGGTCTACATTAGCATTTATTTTCATTATCATGAAACACACTTTTAAAATAAGCAGGGAGGGGTCAAAATGATGCCCCATCACACTTTTCAAACTTGCTCTTGATCATTTGAAAATTTACATTTATTTTGAAATATAATTATCCCCTTTTATGGAAACACCTACTAGTGTACGATAAGAACAGCCACACACACACACACATATAAAGCGAGAGAGAACATATAATACCATAAACCATCATCCTATAAATTCATCTTTGATGATCGAAATGGAGTGAAGCACTACAAACTCTATCAACATCCAGTTGATATTCATTGTTATCTCCCAAGATACATAAATTATGTTTACTTGTATTTCGTACTAAGGAGTCTTTCTGAATACTATTACCTTTGTAAATTTTGTAAATTTCTTTGCTAACTTGTTATCTGAAGCAGATTGTGCAAAGCATGATCCAACAGTGAATGAAGACACAGAAAAGAACTTTGCAGAACTTCTGTCTGAGGAACTCAAACTACGGGAGGCAGAAGCTTTAGAAAGTCAGCAGCGCGCTGACATGGCACTGCTAGAAGCAAAAAAGATGACGTCTCAGTATCAAAAAGAAGCAGACAAGTGCAATTCCGGAATGGAAACATGCGAAGAAGCCCGGGAAAAAGCAGAAGCAGCATTAATGGCACAGAAAAAACTTACTGCAACATGGGAGCAAAGGGCTCGACAAAGAGGGTGGAAAGAAGGTAGTGCCAAGTCTCAAGGAAATGTACAGTCTGCTTAAAAGTTAGTGGAAGTGTTACAAGTTCTCTGGAACCTGTTTGTTGCTCAAAGAGAGCATATTTTCTTATGAATGTGATAGTCTAGTTTGCAATATGTGTTAGGTTTCTTATGGTTTTACAATATAGTATTGATTTGTTGCCTGACCAAGTTGTGCTCAGAAGGCTAAAGAAAAAAAAAGCACAGCCCAGCTTTGTTTTTAGCCATTTTTGAGAAATTTTAGTTATACATACCACTTGTGAGATTTTCAATTGAGATAACTTTTGCATTGCCAAATCTTGAGACCTAATCTTCTTTACCACTTTTGTGTACTATAGCATTTCTGCTATTGTGTACTATAGATTTATAGATGATTGCGCAATGGATATGCATCATTTATGATATTATCCTGGCGTCAACTTAAATAATTGATAACCATCGGATAATTGTAGTTTTAAAAACTATCTATAACTACAATGTACTCTATCCGTCCCAAAATGAATGCCAAAAAACACACATTCAAATTTGCTCTTGGATTGAATATGAAAAATAAATTTGTTTTTAACTTTTCATTTTGGACAAAGGTTACTATCGCTCATTGGCCATATATGTTAATCGTCTCACTGATATGACTACTGCTATTTATGGGTTGGAAAAAACAAAAAAAACTCCACTACTGGGTTACTAACTAATATAAATAATTAATAATTTTTATTAACAAAATTGAATTTTACTATGTTGACAGTTAAAAAATAATTACTCCCTCCGTCCCACTTCAATTGAGCCACTTTCCTTTTGGGACGTCCCACTTCAAATGAGCCATTCCATAAATGGAAAGAAGTGAACAAATATTTGGACATTTATACCCTCATAATGTTTATATATTTACAAAAAAAACCATTCATTATACCCTTATAATTTTAACATATTTACAAAAAAACCAATCATTAACTTACTATTCCTCCCACTCATTCTCTCTCCTATTAAATATTTTTAACTTTTACATTCTCTCTCCTCTAATCTTCTACCCACTTTCAATTCTTTACTCATTTTTAAAAAAAATTCTTAAAAAGCGTGCAAAGATGTCATGGCTCAATTGAAGTGGGACTGAGGGAGTATTAATTTTAAGTATTAAGCTAAATGGTGAATTTACTAACAAATATTTTTTGTACTGTGCTATTGCTTGCTTGATAATGTCTATTTTGCTTGGTTTATATTTTTGTAGAACTTTTGCTACTCATGGAGTCTTTGAGAGGGATAGCAGGCTTGGTATTCAATATAATATCTTTTTGCTGTCAAATAACTATTGTTAAATGTTTATGTGAATATGGCATTTGTACAGTTATGATGGTATGTGGTTGATTGTTTTGTTGTTCTTATTTTATCCGTTTTCACTCACAATCTGTTTGTGAAAATGTCTCATTACCTCAGTATTTATTTGGCTATATTTGGATCGGGCGATACAACTATTGTACTAAGAGGCTAAGATGAAAGTCTTAAGCTAGGTAGAAAGATGATAGTGAGTAAAATGTGTTCTTTTAGGGGGTGGTGTGGGGGAGGAGCAATTCATCCTTTCTTTAATTTTTATACAGTCATTTTCGTACTGTCACCGTGCGATCCGCACAGATGGATAATACTAGTTGATCTCAATAGTGATTTTTTTTTGTTGTTTGCAATTTTTTGTATAGAGATTGATTAGTTCAGCCATTTTACTTCATAAATTAAGGAGATAGTGATGTTGGATAACAATAGGAGAGAGAAATGAATGATAGTACAGCATTTCTTATTGTGACTATAAAAGTAAAGTAGGAGATAACATTAATGGCGTTTAAATAATAAAGATTCTTTGTGGTTTTAGGAAAATAGTGATTTTTATTTTATTTTTGCAATTAATTTTAAATGTATATATATACCAACGGAAACTAGTGAAAAGAAACCTATTCCCACAACCAGTTGAAATTTTGGGCTTAGGTTTGTTTGGCAAGAATCCATGGAGAACACTTTATTGACTTTTTGACAATTCTAAATACTAATCAAAATGGACCATTTAATGGTTATACCAAACAATGCACTAGAATTACCCATACATAACTCATAAGAACGAACTTGTACCTGATTTATTACAAGTCCCATGAACTGAACATCTTACAACATTTCAATCTCGGAAATCAGCTAAAGAGCAGACAGCAAAGTGCAGCAATCAATCCGGGGATTTTCAAACAAAATTACATGATATTAAGCCTTCAGTAAAAATAAAACATACGAAGTAAACTGTTAGAAATACATCTATTATTTGGGGAAGTAACAATTGTCTGTCATTGTATCAGGAGTAGAATATGGTTACTAATGAGCACTTTGCAAGTTTTGATTTTCAGGTGAAAGATGTATTGTAAGTTCGTCCAAATTCACACTTCCATGGATTCTTAGTCCATGCTCGTTAGCAAGATGCAGTAGGCATATGAAATACAGGTGAAGGGAGATATCCTCATTAGATGCAGCTAATCTGTGGTTACTAGGAATTGTTGCTACAACTTGCCTGAAAGATAATGATTTGTCCTGCGCAATGAAAAATATTCCATACGTTAATATACTCCCTCCGTCCCAAAATGAAAGTCCAAAGAAATTTCAAATTTGTTCTTGACCAAGAACAAATTTGCAGTAGACACACACTCAGAGGCTCCATCAAATTATTGAATAGACAATCACGTGGAACCAAGCAGCAAATGCCAAAAATTAACTACCTCCTCCATTAGAATCTAACTCTTTGATGATTTTGTCCCAAAATGAATGTCTATTTTCTAAATAAGTTTGTCTCTAAATGTTTTTATTCCAACAATTTTCCCACATTTCATTATATACTTGCAAAACTAGAAGTTTAGAAGTGGACAACAAGAATACTACTCCCTCAGTCCCATTTATATTGGCCACATTCCCATTTTTGGTTGTCCCAATGCTTTTGGCCATTTAGAAAATCAATGCAATTTAATGAGTTACTTTCCCATTAGAGTATCCTACTTGAAGTGACTTTTGATAAGAGGAAATGACAAAATTAAACAAAGCAATAATTATGTTTTCTTAAACAAAGAGATTTTGTCTAGTGGCCAATATATATGGACGGAGGGAGTAATAATCTTTGCCGCTAAATTATTACATTTTCCGAATGTCATTTCATTGAGAAACAGACATTCATTTTGGGACGGAAGGAGTAGTTGTCTTTGCTTATTAATTACTCCATAAATTTCAAATCAGGCTTAATTAGTTGAAGAGAAGTCAGGCTAAACTGAATTCAAATATTATTAACAGAGAATATGCACAGTTGAGATAAGGAATACACAGGAGATGATTTTAAGTGTATGCTTTCAGCTTAATGAGTTCATCAGGATATGCTAGAAGATAAAACATTTAAGATATGCACTCTCAGTAAGAATTGAAGCAGATACTTACTTGAGACAATTCATGTGCCTCTTGCAAAGAGGCCCAAAGAGTTTCTTTCAGTGCTTGAACATCAACTTGTTTAGAAGTCTTATCATACTGAACCTCAATCTTATTGACCTGCATTATGTTTATCAATGAAGAGTACATAAGAGAATTTATAAGAACTATTGGTGCAATTGGTGTAACGATTATCTTTCAAAATTGTCCTAGAAAACTGTGTCGAACAAAGCAAGAAACACTTAGTTAAGCTATAAGGGCAGAGCAAGAGACAACATGATTCTGCACTTAATAAAACTAACCTGACGAGGCTGAGAGACGAGTGTAGTTGAGTCCTCTACATCACTATAAGCATTTCCATCATCAAATTCGGCACCAATTCCAGTTTCATTATCCCAAGATGGAAATGTCCCATTCTCATCTCTTTCATGATTTAATTCATCTGTAAACATAGCCAAGTTGATATGCATTAACACCATCAGTTCAAATAACCCCAATCAAGTACTTAGTTTACATGGGTGTGTTCATATAGCAGATAGAAAAAGAAGGGACAAATAATGCATAGATTGTTTATCACTTCAAAACCCAAAACACTGTGACTAGAAAGCAAGAAGAAAGTAAGCTAATAAGCAAGCTAACATATGATGAAATTATACATTTTAGAATATCGAAAAAAACGTGGTAGACACCTAAAAGTATGTCTTGTAGTCTTCATTACCAGTTAGTCCTCCCAGTAGCCTATATTCTCAACCAAGAAAAAGGGATGCATTTTTACAAAAGATCAAACATTGTGCCAAAACTATATTCCTTACTATGAGTTGTGAACACAGACATGAGTCTTGACGTGGACATCACTGTCATACAAGCACAGCTAGAAATACAAGCTTTGCTAACAAGTGCACACATGGCACCTGTTAAGAGATAGAATTATACATCTTTGGCACTGTGAACAAACCAATGCAATCCCATTGCAGTGACTCAAGTTCTTAAAACAACTAATTAGTGACTTAGCATGTGCTCGAAGTCCAGGTAGGGGTTCTCTTGTGCTAGAGGACACACACATATACACACACTTAAACATAAGTAAATTTGGAGAATCTGATGAGGCGAATACTAGTGGTATTGATTTAGTTTGCAAACAGATGTTGCCATGTTGGCATGCATGTCCAGGTATACATTCATATGCACACATTAATATGCATCTATATACATGAAGTAGAGATGAATGGTCAACCAGAAATCATCTCACCTGAGCACCTTCTTCCTCTCCTCCCTAGGCACTACAAACCGAAACGAATGTACCATTAGGTAATAGATAAGAATATGTATCCAAAGTTCAGATGCTAAGGAAAATATACTGTCAATCATCATAAATTACCATGACATTAGGCAGAAGAAACAACTTGACAAGATCCTCTGGTTGATAATGGCAATCTTCGGGAAGTGTAGTTTTACAGGCTTCTCTATTTGCAGGCAGCAGAAGTGTTTTAAGATTCTTTGGGGGAGCAAAGATCTCAGACAAGTCCAAGTCTAAGGATTTTGTAAAATCGATATCAACCTCTGCTTGTTTCTTAATCCTTGGCTTCTTAGTTGTTAATGGCGATCCATTTTCCTTTGGAGTATCCTCTGGACCTATCAATCAGATTATAGATATATGAACAAGCATACAAATACCGGCAACACGGGTAAACATTATGATATTGCATTATCACCTGCCAAGAGCATGTAAAACCTCACCTTTAGCCTTTCGGTACTTCCAATGGTCAGGGCCAGCCCAGGCATTTTGTTTTGCTGCAAACCCCAAGTTGAAGAATAGAACATCATCTACTTGGTCAAACCTGTCGTCCATATCAACATCATTGAGATTAAACGGCTCATTTTCCTGCAAACATGAACAAAAGCATATTAGCTAGATAGATTCTTCTTTCATAGATCGATTCAGATTATGACATCCATAACCATTCTTATGGTAATATGTCACCTCAACATGGCCAGATAGAAAGGCTTCTCCATCAAAGCTTCCCTCAGCTGCCAGACTTTTTTGGTTGTCATGATCAAACTCACAGGTCCCGGAGTCCTCAAATGCATCACCACCCAACTCATCATTATTGTCATAAGGCTCATAGACTGATTCTACTGAATTTTGGCCAGAATACGTATCTGGCTGTCTTTGAGTTTCTTCACCGAACTGATTGACTATATCCCTCAAGCTAGGTGAAATGTGTTCCTTCTTTGACATGTTCAGTGCCATTTGTTCAACACATTCTACCAAAAAAACAAAGGAAATGATGAACATAGAACATTGCAACTTGCAAACCAGAATCTTTATGTGAACAAGAGAAAACCTCTAGCGTATGAAATATCTATTGCCTCTGTTGCATCATTTTGAGCACACGACATGCACTTTCCTGGTATCTCAAGTGAATCAAAAAGCACTCGGCAACCACCATAGCCTCCGAGATTATTCAGCAGAAGACCTTTGGCCCCACCTTCATCAAACTGTGCAGATGTCTGATGATAGAGTGGATCCAC